>OY992536.1:224549255-224608350 GCA_963921195.1 Pegoplata infirma | reverse complement strand
AAATATTAGCAATATTTAAAAAAAAAAAAAAAATAAAAGAAATAGAAGACTTTTGTGTCCCATAAAAATGATGGCTGCTTTTTTTTTTTGCTAAAATGCCACATTTTAATAATTTACTAATTTACAAAAAAAAACAAAAGATAAAAAAGTTAACGAAAATGCACTCAAAAAATGCATTTGCATTTAGAATTCATTTTTTTAATGACACAATTTTTTTTAACTCTTATGTTTAAAGTAGAGGACTTTAGCTTTCAATTTCAATTTGGATTATAAAAATCCGATATTTACTTAAAAATTTATAGGTTTTTAAACTTCAAAACTTTTTAAATTTTTTGTGATTTTTAAAAAATGAAAATGGCGAATAAAATCGCGAGTTTTTGGAATTAAATTAAACTGTAAAGGGGAATGTCTAAATGGCTCCGTAGAGTATCTGTGTCTATATAAAAAGGTCTGAAGACACACGTCCAGATTTATCGTAATTTTGATGATACAGAAAACCTAAAATATTATGTGCGCTTTTTCGTATAAAATTGAAAAAATCAAAAAAGCCTCACATTCAGATACAATTTGCATTAAGAAACCTCTTGATTAGTGAAATGTAACCTTCTTAATATTGATTGTCTCATTATCAGACTCAAGTTATAAAAAACTACTCCGACGACTAATTATAAGGAAATTCATACTTTTGTATAGAATTTTCTAATAAAATTACTTTTTATGTTGAAATGTTTAAAAAATCAGTACAATCAACACATTTTTTAAAAAATAAGTACAAATCTGTACATGTACTAATAAAATCAGTACGATTGGTCAGCCTACTTCAGTCCCTTTTTTTGTTTTTTGAGCATAATTTAACTTACAACTTAACTTTGTTAGTAAATGCGTTTAAATATTTGTTAAACTCTTTAAATATGAACTTTTAGAAAAACTTAGTTAACAAATTCTTTGTCTTAAAGATTTTTTTTTTAAGTTTTTTTTTTAAGTTTTTTTTTTAAATATTTTTCGTGGGTTTCTAAGTTTCTAAGTTAATGTGATTGGGTGAGGTAGAAGTGTTTGATAAAAGGTTGGATTTAAGGACTTTTTTGAGTATTTTTTTTTTTTTTTAAAGTAGTTGACATTTTATTTTTAAGTGTTCTTACTTTGTCAAATAGTCATTGCACGTTTGCCTTTTGTGTAAACGGGAAATTTAAAAGAGAGAATTATAAAGGTCTAAAGGATTGTTTTGGATGAAGTGCATTTAATGTAGGATACAACATAAAAAATTAGATACGGCATTTACTTAAAAAACACGGGACAATGTTTGAGTGGGCTATGCTAAATCGGCCAAACCCTTTTTGGGGGGCTTGAAACAACAAATTTAAAATGTGTTATTTAAGCGTAAATATCACTAGTATTTTGCAATTTTATGAACAGCCAACTTGGCTGTTCATAGCTGAGCCAAGCTCAAGCTCAAACATTTCTTCAACAAAATTTTTCACGAATATATTATTTTTACACTCAAAAAATTATGTCATTAACTGTTTGTAGTTTATTTAAAAAGTTTTCCGTTTAGTCGTTTTTAAAAGAAAAAACATTTGTTTGATGTTCAGTTTTTATTAATGACTACATCAGTCCTTTGTTTCAAAAATAACACATTAAAAAATAAAGACTTTCACTAACATTTAATTTATAAAGTCATTTATTTTTGTTCTGTAAGTAAAAACTACTGATTATTCTTTAAATTTTTAATGATTTGTGTAAGTAATTTTTTTTTAAATTGTTGGTATTTTTTAATGATATATCATTAGTTTTTACCTACACAAGTCAGTTATTTGTTTGTAGAAAAAAAAATCAAAAAATTATTTATAGAAATATAAAAACATATTTGTATCAAGTGGCTTTGGCACGATGGGTAGAGTGTCTGGCCAGAATGTAGTTGATTGCGGGATCGATTCCCCAAAATTTTATTAAAAAATTAAAAAAAAATATTTCAATAGAAAATTGTATGAAATAACCTACGAAATCATTAATTTTTAATGTTTTGGTAGGTTATTTTTTTGGAATTTGTTGGTAAAAATAACAGAACTATCATTAATTTTTAATGTTTTCGTAGGTTATTTTTTTCGAATTTGTTGGTAAAAAAGAATGAAAAAACCGTAATTTTTTAATGTTTAGTGTTATTTATTTTAGAAAATTTTGCCAACAGTAAAAAATAAATGTTGATGTTTTTAAAACAAATGAATAATTACTGGGATGGTTTTCAATTGTTTATTCACTGGTTTTAAGTGTGTTTTTCTTTTGTTTTTGCCTACAAAATATTTTGAGTGTAATAATTTTTTTAGTGTTTTTTGGAAATCGTTACAAATTAATTTTTTGTTTGTATTAGTCTTTAAAGCATGACCTTTTACAAAAATAACAAAGTGCGTTTAATAAAAATACATGGGCAAACACCAAAGCTGTAAAGAATTTAAAGAATGTCCTTTGTATTTTTTTTAATTTGTTTCTGAGGATGCTGAAGTAAGGCATATATATTTGTCGATTCCCTGGCCTGATTCGAATTGAATTTCAGCCAAATCGGTCCAGTGGTTCAAAAGTTATTAGCAAAACCGTGAATTTCAGATTAGTTTCACCTTAAATTCACTTGTTGAAAACCCGTTAAACATGTTTTAAAAACATTGGTTGGTCACAAAAATATTTTACAACGTATTTTTGTCTCTCAAAAATATTTTTACACTAAAAAACAAAAAAAAAAATAAACTCGAAAAAAATTTTACACTCAAAAAAATTTTTAAACTCAAAAAAAAAATTAGTAAATTAATTTTTTTTTCAAAAATTGCTTAGAAAAAGTTTTTTTACACAAAATAAAATGTTTCTAATCAAAAATTTTTTTTTTTCCCGTTAGAAAATTAACTATCACCTAAAAAGGGCATTGTGGAGGGTATTCATAGTAGAGATGGGCGCGTGAGTGAATTTTGACTCACGCACGCTCACGCTCACGAAATAAAAATATTGCTCACGCACGATCACGCACGAAATAATTTTTTCTGCTCACGTTCACGCACGCTCACGTGAGTTACTAAAATTTTTCTCACGCTCACGAAATAATCACGCTCACGAAGACTCACGAAATTCAAATTAACAAATTTTTGTTTTACTTTTTTCGAATTCGTGCAAAAAAAGTATTTAACTTCCTTAAAACAACAATAAAAATTTATTTAAATATCAATTTTGTAATAATTACCCTCTAAATTCAATAAAATGACGATTTTTTTACTTGTTTTTTGTTTTAAACAGCACAAAACAATCACGCAAACTCACGAAGCAAAAATTACTCACGCACGCTCACGCACGAAATATTTTTTTCTAATCACGTGCACTCACGATCACGTAAGTAAAAATAAATTTCACTCACGATCACGCGTGATTCACGCGTGAATCACGTGAATCACGAAAAATTCGTGTCACGAGCGCATCTCTAATTCATAGATTCGGCCAAGTCAAATTTAACTTTTCTACATGTTATTTCTAAGAAAATTCCTTAAAAGTCGATATTTTTGAACGGGCTATCTAAGTATATCTATAATCTGAAAATTTACCGGTAAGGAGTTTTCGATGGGTACGTACAAAAAACTGTATTTTTGTAAAAAAAAGTTTATTTTAAGATTTCTTAATAATTTGCCTTTTTTGACAAATTCAAGTTAAGTTTTTTTTTATGATGATTAAAAACGTAAACACATACTGAAACAATATTGTATAATAATGTTTTCTTACTGATATCAATTTTTAGCAATAATTTCTCTGTATTACAAACTTGTACAGAGCCCAAAAAAAAGTCGTTATATTTTATAGACTTTATCAGAAAAATAAATTTACAACAGCAATTTCAACGAGTTTGCAAAATATCAACTGAATTTACAGCATGACCTCATATTACGCTAAATTTTGTGTGGCTCAAAAAAAAAAACAAAGAATTTTAGTTAAGATTTGACAGGTTGGTTAAGAAAGAAGGTCGCTTAATGTGAGGCAAAATTATAGTCAAAAGATACCCCGTTTGGGAAATAACACTAGTATACAGAAACTGATGTCCGAAGTACAAACTATTTGTGCCAAATATTCTGTGGGAAGTCGTATTGCTTTCCTCGCAGAGTCGAATTCGGAATTCTTTTAACTTGGAAATTAAATTTAATACAAACTTTGTGATTTCTATTGTTTAACTTATGTTTAGTTAATGAAACTATTAAGTTTCCTTTTACGCGTTTTTGTTTTCTAAATTTTTCCTAAAGCACACAGTAGCATTAAGTGAGTGGTTAGCTGTCAAAATGCATAAAACAATTTTATTACAATAATAACTTTACTGAATGGTCCCTTGGTACAAGTTTGTTTTTATTTGTTCATTTATAACTACAAATACACACATACATGTTTTTCATTTAGTTTTCCTACTCCTGTGTGTATGTGTGTATTTCCATTTGTTTTTTTACCAAGCTTTCTCGTTTTTTTACACTAATACAATTATTGTTTATCAATATCTGCAAAAAGCAAAAAAAAAATAACGATACAGCAACTATAAAAAAGTCTTATCACATATTCCACCCTTAATACGTCGTTCATAATTATGGCCATCATTGTTTTGTAATACTTTATGTATCAGCCGTGTTATTTTAACTTATTATATGGTATTTATTTCTCGTTCTCGTTTCAGTTTCAGTTTATTTTTATTTTTTAATGGTACAATTATTGAGTGTTGTGTAGTTATATTTGTTTTTTTATTTTTTTACTGGCATGCGACCGGTACTTCGTTACCGGAAATATTAACTACCGAATAATATAAGGACTAAAACTTATAACCAAAGCTTCCCATTACTCGAGTACTCGATCAAACTGCAATCAAAATTTTTCTAGGATTTTCTGTTCTTGAGATATTACGAACAAGCTAGAAAAATTTAGATTGCAGTTGTGAAATCAGAAGGTAAATTTTATATAAAATCAAGTCCTATCATTTGGAATAATGAGTAACAGTGGACCACCAAAATTGAGAAATTATTATTTTTTAGACTACTTACACGCAGAGAAGGATTATGATTGCGACAACCATAATGGAGGGGCAACATAGTATGATTGATAAAATTATCATAACATGTTTGTAGCGACCATATTATGATCTACGCTGATCATAGTATGATAAAAAGTTGTATTTTTTTAAATGTTAATGATCATAGTATGATTGTCACAATCATATATATGCTCAAATGGATCAACCATACTATGTTGCCCCTCCATTCTGGGTGATTGGGTGTGCTGCAATCATGTTCCAAACATGTTTTTTCTCTGTGTGTATTAACGGCGAATATCTAAAAGACGTTACTTTCTAGAAAAATTTCAATGACAAATTTGGATTCTGGAGAGCAAAACCTATAAGCATCAGTGGGATATTTAAGTGATAAGTTTTTTTGTCGAACAGTGTAATTATAAAGCATTCGTGTTAAAGGTCTTAATGGTCTTAAATAAAGAGGAACGAAATGCCATTATCCAATTTTGTAACCATTTTGACCAGAGGCGGGTACAGCTTTTGGGTTTGGGGGGGATTTTTTTTTTTTTTACTTCGAAAAAAAAATCATAAATTCACCTTTGTTGACGAGAAAAAAAAGGAATACGATTTTTTTGAAAAAAAAAAAGTGATGGGAGAGCTATAAAATCATCAAATTTATTAGTTTTTGCCGAAGGAGGTTTGTTTTTCATGATCATATTTCGTTTAGATCTTGTTTTTCAATTTGTTTTTACGGAAAATGTCTCAGAATCTAAGACATTTTTCGTATGGAAAAACCTTCAGATTTTTAAAAGAATTTTAAAATAAAATTCTATATTTTTCGTAAACATAAGAAGAGTCTAAATCTAAGAATTTTTTAATAAAAGAAATTCTTCCTATGTAGAAAATATCAGATTTTTAGATATTTTTCGTGATAATTTTTTTTATAGGGAAAATGTTTCAGAATATAAGACTTCTTCTTTACGAAAAATGTCTCAGAATCTGAGACTTTATTCGTATAGAAAAATTTTCAGATTCTAAAAATTTTTATCCACAGAAAAAATCTCAGATTCTGAGACATTTGACTATAGAAAGAGTTTCATATTTGAAAGCATTATTGAGACATTTTTCCTTTAGAGAGGTCTCTGAATTTTTGATGTGTTTCGTACTGAAAAAAAATTTAGATTCTGAGACCTTTTTTCTACAGAAAAAGTCTTAGATTCTTCGAATCTAAGACCTTTTTCCTAAAGAAAAAGTTTCAAATTCTGAGATTTTATTTCTTAAGAAAAAGGCTGAGTTTCTCAGACCTTTTTCCTATAGAAAAAGTCTCAGATTCTGGGAGATTTTTTTTGATATAGAAAAAGTTTAAAATTCTGGCACTTTTTCTCTAAAGAAAAAGTGACAGATTCTGAGAACTTTTTCTTATTCTTTTCCTATTCTAAGACCCTTTCCCTATAGAAAACGTCGGAGATTCCCAGATTCGGAAATGTTTTTCCTATAGAAAACGTCTCAGACTTTAAGACCTTTTTCCTTTAGAAAGGTTATAGTTTCTGAGATCTGTTTCCTATAGAAAAGTCCAAGATTCTGAGACGTTTTTCTGAGATTCTGAGACCTTATTCCTATAAAAAAGTCTTTGATTCTAAGACCTTTTTCCCATAGAAAAAGTCTCAGATTCTGCGACCTTCTACCAATTCAGTAAATTTCAACTTCTGAGACTATTTTTCAATAATAAAAAGTCTCAGACTTTGAGACTTTTTCTTATAAAAAAAGACTTAGATTCTGAGACCATTTAAAAAAAAATAAATCTCAAATTCAGAAATTCTAAGACTTTTTTTCCAATAGAAAAATTCTTCTGCGACCTTTTTCCTATAAATATGTTGTGAGACCTTTTTCACATAAAAAAGTCTGAGATTCTGAGAATTTTTTCTTTAGAAAAAGTTTATTCTTTAGAAAAAAAAAATTTAAAATAGTTTTACATATGTACGTTCGACTATCAACATTTTTAAGATTTTAAGATATTTCTCCTATTGCTATGTAGAAGACAAACATGTTTTATATAAACCAAATTAAGATCCTGTAACATTTTCTATACAAAGAAGCATATTCTAAGTAATTTGTTTATGCCAAAATTCATAATAATAATATTGACAGATATTTCATAATAAGATTGACAGATGTTTTTCACAGAAAATTTCCAGATTAATTCACTTTTTCCTTAAAAAGTTTACAAGTTTTCCCAATTAAAATTTTCAGATTTTTTGCTTTGAAAAAATTTTGAGATTTTTTTCCTTCGAAAATTTTTTTAGAAAATTTCCTTCTTTTTCTTTCCTTTTCTTTCCGTTTTTCTTTTTTTTTTCTTCTTTTTTATTTTTATTTTTTTTTCGAAATTTGATCTGGGGGGGAAATTTCCCCTTTCCCCCCCCCCCACCTATATCCGCGCATGATTTTGACAAAACCAAAACTTGCTCGAATATTAGTGTGGCTGGCTAGGTTAGGTTAGGGGTGGCGGAGCTCAAAATTTTGAACTCCTCGCATAGACCGGCTGGTCCATAGCAATACCACATGTTCCTTCAACGACGTGGATAAAACGCGTTAGTCCATGTTGCAAACAATTTAACGCGCATAAGGTCCATAACTGCGATTTCCTCCAGATTCTCGAGTTCAGCTTTGCCTAAAATTTGTTTGCGATGCCTGGCCAATGCGGTGCATTTGCACAGGATATGTTCAACTGTTACATCCGTATTCGGTTCATCACATCTTCTACAATTGGAATCAAAGATGAGTCCAATTGTTCTTGCGTGGAAAGCAATTAGGCAATGTCCCGTGACCACTCCCGTGTGAGTAGACGACATTCTCTTCTGTTGAGAGAAAGTAGGTAGCGAGTTCTTTTGAGGTCGTAACGCGGCCAGATTATTCTGGCAATTCTGCTTGTACTTAACTCTCGCCATTTCCTGTTCGCCATGGAAATACACTGGCAATCACTTCTCGATCTGTAGTACTGCATTGGGGGATCAATATGAACAAAGTCCCCTACCCCATCTGCACCCAGTTTTGCAAGCTCATCAGCCTTCTCGTTCCCTTCTACTCCCTTATGTCCTGGAACCCATATAAGAGAGACGAGGTTATTGCTGGATAGTTTTTGAAGATACTCGTAGCACTCAAAGACGACTTTTGATTTAAAACAAAAGCCTCTTAGAGCTTTTAGTGCAGCTTGGCTGTCGACGTAAAAGTTTATTATTCTCTCCGATTCTCCAAGAAACTGTAAGGCTGCCTTATTAATAGCAACTATTTCAGCCTGGAATATGCTACAGTTCAAAGGTAGATTAAAAGATTTTCGTATATCACAGACGTCCGTAGTAAATCCCGCTCCCACTCCCGTCGATTGTTTGGAGCCGTCTGTGAAAATATTTAAAGCGTCATTTGGAACGCAACGCCAGTTCGACCAAAATTCTCGAGTCAGAAATTCAACTTTAAATTTCCGATCGAAAAGTAGTTTGGGCACCCTGTAGTCAGTGACCACGTTATCCAAATTGTCCATGCTACTGTGTCCAAAATTTCGGCGTCTGAGCCAATTTGACTCTCCATATATATAGCATAAGCAAAGACGTCAATTGGGAGCAGATGCAAAAACGTGTCGATGGATGCAGCTTATGTTGTTCCTAAGGCACAAGTGATACTCAGACCCATAAGCCGTTGGGCTTTTTGGAGCTTACTACGAGTCACCTCCCTCTCCAGCGCTCTGTGCCAGACCATAACTCCGTAAAGTAAGATTGGTCTTACGATGGAAGTATAGATCCAGTGCGTGATCCTTGGCCTAAGTCCCCATGTCTTGCCGAACATTTTTTGCATGAATAATATGCATTATTCGCCTTTCTCAATCGTTCATCGGTATTTTGGTTCCATGATAATTTGCTATCCAGAATAATTCCTAAAAATTTCGCATGATTTGAAAGTGGGATTTCAACCCCGTTAACCTTAACTTTTCTAAAATTTTCGATCTTATACTTTCGTGTAAACAATACCATCTCAGTTTTCCGCGGATTAACGTTAAGACCATTTTTATTAACCCAATTCCATAACTGTTTCAGTGATCGCTCTAGCAACTCGGATATAGTGGTCAAAAATTTTCCAGTTGACATTATTACCACGTCATCAGCATAAGCAACTACTGCCACTCTTTGCGTCTCCATTTTTTTGAGAATGGGATCCACGACCAAGAGCCAGAGTAATGGTGATAATACTCCTCCCTGTGGTGTTCCCCTGGCTGGCTAACTACACTCAAAAAATTATCTCATTAACTGTTAGTAGTTTATTTAAAAAGTTTTACGTTTTATCGTTTTTAAAAGAAAAAACATTTGTTCAATGTTCAGTATTTTTAAATGAGTATTTCTGTTCTTTGTTTCAAAAATAACAACACAAAAAATAAAGACTTTTATTAGCATTTAATTTTTTAAGTCATTTATTTTTGTTCTGTAAGTAAAAATAATTTATTCTTCTTTAATTTTTAATGATTTGTGTACGTTATTTTTTTTTAATTGTTGGCATTTTTTAAAGATAAATCATTGGTTTTTACCTACATGTGTTGATTATTTTTTTGTAGACAAAAAATTATTCAAAATATTATTTATAAAAATATAAAAACATGTTTGTATCAAGTGACTTTGGCACGATGGGTAGAGTGTCTGGCCAGAATGTAGTTGATTGCGGGATCAATTCCCCAAAAATTATATTAAACATTTTTTATAAAAAAAAATTAATAGAATATTGTAAGAATAACCTACGAAATCATTAATTTTTAATGTTTTCGTAGGTATTTTTTTTTTTGAATTGGTTGGTAAAAATAACACAACAATCGTTAATTTTTAATGTTTTCGTAGGTTATTTTTTTCGAATTTGTTTTTAAAAAAAAATTAAAGTGACGTTATTTGTAAATGTTCAATGTTATTTACTACTTTAGAAAATAAATAACATTGTCTATGTCTTATGTCTTAAAAATAAAGATGCGTGTCTTAGATTTGTGGAAAATTTCTTTGGCAGTAAGAATTTTTTTTTTTAATATTAAAAAAATTCCATTTAAAGAAAACTATGAACTAATTATAAGTAAATGAACTAAACTTTTTTCCTCATAGTTAAGAAAATTTCTCATTTTTAAGTTAAATTTAACAAAATTTTAGGAAAATTCATGATAAATTTTTAAAGACATTTGTTCCTTAATTTTAGTTATGTCATTTTTTTCAGTGTAATAATTTTAAATACATAATTTTACTTAATTGCTTGTTTTATTCTTATATACGTTTTAGCATATCAATTAAATATTTTGTTGATATAACAAAACATTTAATTGATTTTGTTTGTCAATACAACTAATACTGTTAGTTGGTATCACAAATTTCTTTGTTAAATTGCTTCATCAATGATCCAATTGATCCAATGATCAGTTTTTATTTATTTTTTCAATTTTTATTTACAACTCATTTTAAATAATTTTTACCTAACCGAGAACTGGTAACAATGACCGTCGTCTCGTTGTAGCGACATCGACCAAGGGTTTTTGGTGGGAATCGAACCCACGACCCCCTGTTTCATAGGCTAGCACGCTACCAACTAGCCTACAGGGGCCCCCAATTGCTTCATCACTGTTGGCAAAAGAGAGCTTTTTTAAAAAAACTTTCAAAATACATAAATTTTTCAAAAGGTGTGCAATTTTGCCACAATATCAGGGCTGGCAATAATACTTCAGAAACCTCCTTCAGAGTACCTCTATTATATCTAACCGAATATTTTTTTTTGTGTCTGTCAAATAGATTTTTAAAATATTTCAAAAGTTGTTTTTAAATTTTATTACCCACATTTTATTAAAAACTTAAAATTATTTAGGCCACTAATTTGCCATCTCTGGTCTTTAGTGTATTTAAGTTGAATAATTTATGAACAGTCGTAATAATATTAAATAATTTATTACTCTGAATGCCGCATTAGTTTTTTTTTTCTTTTTTACCACAATACATCTGCTATAAATTGGTTTAACTAAAACACTACATTTTGTTATTTTTAGAACAAATTTAATACCATAAAATTATTATTGCATTTTATACAAATTGTATTTTAAATATATATGGTGAAATAATAAAGCCAAAGGGGAATATAATAAAATAATAAAAATAAAAGGGGTTTCATAACTTATTTATAAATCATGTAAAAGATTTGCATTTACGGTATTCATGTCAGAAATTTTGCAGGCTTGCAAATAATTTGTGATGTTCTTGACAACCACGAATTTCGAGTGTCGAGAAAAACATTAATGTAATTCTGTTTCTAGAAACAGTGCAAAAGCAACTCAACTCCCTTCGATCCCCTACACCAAAAATATTTGTAGGCAAAAACAAATGAAAAACACATTTAAAACAAATGATAAAACAATTGAAAACCATCCCAGAAATTATTCATTTGTTTTAACAAACATCAACATTTATTTTTTACTGTTCATAAAATTTTTTAAAACAAATAACATTGAGCATTAAAAAATAACGTCAATTTCATTTTTTTACCAAAAAATTCAAAAAATATCCAACGAAAACTTTAAAAATAATGATTGTTGTGTTATTTTTACCAACAAATAAAAAAAAATATCTACGAAAACATTAAAAGAAATGATTTCGTAGGTTATTTTTACAATTTTTCTATTGAATTATGTTATAATTTTTTTTTAATAAAATTTTGAGGAATCGATCCCGCTTTCAACTACATTCTGGCCAGACACTCTTTTAGACTTGTGCTTAATCGTTCAATTGAGTGAGCGCTCATTTTCGTTCATTTCAGATAAAAGACCTAGTTCGTTCATCTAGTTCAATTGCTCTTTTGTTGTTTTCGTTCAACAGTTCGCGAACGAATCATTTTGATCATGTCCGTTGGTCGTTCATCTAGTTCAAATCGGTCAATTTTTTTTTTTTTTTTCGTTCAACAGTTGGTAAACGAATCATTTTGACCATGTCTGTTGTTTTGGCTTTTGTTAAAAAAATACAAAAATGTTGAATAAAAACATAAATTAAAAAAAATATAGACAATTTTTGTAAAAAAATAACATAAATGATGAAAAAGTGTACCAAGAGAGGAGAGAAAACTAACGCCTAATGACAAAATTAACAAAAAAATTAAACGACCAAACTTAAAGATCAAAATGAAGTAATGACCAATTGAGCTGAATGAACGAAAAGACCTAAAAGAGCTGAAATGAACGAACTAGATAAACCGCTCAGTAAAGTGAATAGTTCAATTGAACTAGTTCGTTCGTGAACGACACAACTCTACACTCTACCCATCGTGCCAAAGTCACTTGATACAAACATGTTTTTATATTTCTATAAATAATTTTTTGAATTTTTTTTCTACAAAAAATAACCCACAGAAGTAGGTAAAAAACTAATGATATCTCTTAAAAAATGCCAACAATTAAAAAAAAAAACAACTTACACAAATCATTAAAAATTAAAGAAGAATCACTTATTTTTACTAACAGAACAAAAATAAATGACTTTCAAAATTGAATGTTAACGAAAGTCTTTATTTTTTATGTTGTTATTTTTTAAACAAAGAACAGAAATAGTCATTTATTAAAACCTAAACATTAAACAAATGTTTTTTCTTTAAAAAACGACAAAACGTAAAACCTTTTAAATAAACTACAATCAGTTAACGACATAATTTTTTGAGTGTAACTGTTCGATTTTATTTTTCTGGAAAAACCATATAAAACAGAACAAAAATAAATGACTTTAAAAACTTTTTTTTATCCAAAAAATGTTTCTGTAAAACTAGCAATATAATCTACTAATTTTTGTTTTTTCAATTACACCGCTCAACAAATCAAAGGTTTTTGACTCCATTTTGAAGTTTGATATAAAATTTTTAAAGATTTTGACTCGCTGATTCTAAATCTGTGCTCCAAATTTTTCCATCACATCTAGAATTTTAATTATTCGCGGTTGAAAAGGCGAAAAAACGCGATTTGTGCCTTTTTTTGAAAGCCTGCACAGCAGCCATTGGGAGGAATAAAAATCTGGTATAAAGCGTTAGAGTAGAATTGAACTCTGATCTCAAATATATGATCAAAATAATTTTAAGTTGTTGCACTATTATTGGCCAAACATGTTTTAAAAAAAAAATACTGTGAAAAAAATTAGAAAAAGCACCATTTTTAAAAGGCTCTAAAACAAAAACCAGATGACCAATCTTTACTGAGATGAGCAGCTCAAAATTTAGGCAAAGGTTAATTCTTTCTTATAGACTTTTAAACCCATTAAAGATATCTTCCGGTTTATACGAAAAATAACACAGAAAACTTGAATTTTTAAAATATTTATTTTTATACCCTCCACACTAGTGAGGATAGGAAGTCAAATATTGGTGGAGTCGAAATATTGGTCTAGGACCCCATAAAGTATATATATTCATGATTCTCGATCGATTTTAAGACGATCTAGCGATGTCCGTCTGTCCGTCCGTCTGTCCTTCTGTCTGTCTGTTGAAAACACGCTAACTTTTAAAATACTTCACGGAGGCTCCTGAAGTTTGGCATTTATGTTGGGCATTTACCTGGTCAGGTTAGTGTTGCAATCCAGTGAAATCGGTCCAGTGGTTCAAAAGTTATAAGCAAATGAGTAAATTTCGGCAAGGATTTTTCTGGAATTTACGAGTTAAAACACACGGTAACTTTCGAACCACAATTCTGAGGCTGCTGAAGTGTGACATATATATTTGCCGTTCCTCTGGTCCAATTCGTTTTAAATTTCAGCGAAATCGGTTTAGTCGTTCAAAAGTTATTAGCAATACCGTGAGTTTCAGATTAGTTTCATCTTAAATTCACGCGTTGAAAACCCGTTAAACATGTTTAAAAACATTAGTAAGTCACAAAAATATTTAACAAGGTATTTTTGTCACTCAAAAATGTTTTTACACTAAAACAAAAAAAAAAAAATACACTCAAAAAAAATTTTACACTCAAAAAAAAAATTAGTAAATTATTTTTTTTTTTTTTTTTAAAAAATTACTAAAAAAAAAGTTTTTTTACACAAAATAAAATATTTCTAACCAAAAATGTTATTTTTTTCACGTTACAAAATTTTCTATCACTTAAAAAGGGCATTGTGGAGGGTATTCATAGATTCGGCCAAGTCGAATTTAATTTTTCTACTTGTTTTAGTTTTTCTTTGAAAAATATCAAAAAAATTTAAGGTATCTTACCTTACCTTTTTAACAAAAATGATAATTTTAACAGTATCATTTTAAAACGCAAGTGTAACCCTACCAAATTCAATAATTAGAAAAAAATTGTTTTCTATGTTGGAGACCATAGACAAATTATACTTTTGCGCTTTATACCAGATTTGTATTCCACTGAATGGCTGCTGTGCAGGCTTTCAAATAATGCAAAAATCGTAATTTTTTGCATTTTCAACCATGCATAACCAAAAATCTGGACGTGATGGAAAAATTTAGAGAACAGATTTGGAATCAGGAGATCAATGTCCACTAAAATTGATCACCAGAATTCAAACCGAAAAATGAGTGTTGAGCGGTGTTATTAGTCTCAATCATTTTAATTGTATAAAAAACGAAAAAAAATTAACACTTTGAAAAAAAAAAACTTAAGAAAGTTTTGCTGAACAGAAAACTATTTCTGTAAAATTACAAAAAAAATCTGCTAAAAATATGTTTAAAAATATCGTTTTGATTGCATACAAAAATATTATGAAATTCAGCAAACAGAATCAGTAAAATCGCAGTAAAATTTATGTTATTTTGTAAAACTGAATGACAGAGATTTTAGTAAAATATCAATTTTAGCAAAAAAAATCTGCTGAAAGTTTGGTAAATCAAATTGAATGTCGTTTTACAGATTTTTTGACAGAGTTTTTCTTTTGAGTGTAGTACTTTTCCAGCCATCTCCCTTCCATATTTGTTTGCCGGGGTAGTTGTGAAGCGCGAGCAGCTGGTTCAAACAATATCTGCAGATTAACGTAAACTCCTAATTATGGATAATCCTTTTTTTTTCTGATTTCATAAACAACTTTTTAAACATGTATAGAAAAAACTTTTCAATCCATAATTTTTTATGCAACTTTAAATGGTTTTTGTTGAACTTTAATACATCATTCTATTTGATGTTAGTCATCAATTTAATACTTAACTGATATTGATATAAAACTGCAGCAAAAGAGCATCATCGTCACCATCATCATCATCTTTATTACCATCATGTTATTGTCATTTATGTTAACATTTTTATTGCATATTTTTGTGATACTGGCAAAATATTATGCTAATGGCCAAAAAAAAAATTAAACAACATTATGCATCACACATGCATGCATGTGTGCATAAATTCATATATTCTGTGCATTTTCATTAGTTTAAACACTTTATATCTCACAAAAACTTAAAATCTGCATAAAAACTACATTTTATATTTTAAAATCATATGCATAAAATATAATGTTTGGTTGTTCTAGTTGTTTTCGGTTTTTTTTTTGGAAAAAATACATATATGCAAAACTCCAATAATGTCGGTTAGTTGTGTATGTGGACTATGTACCTCAAATTGTGTATGTTTGGTTTTTGTACATTTGAGAATTGAATAATAAAAATCATTTTTAATATTGGTCTCAGCTGATTTGTACAAAAGTAGAGATAGTAAATGTTAAGCAATGAAGTTTTTAAATTTTACTTAAAATCACATTAGCAAATAAATTTAAATTCGCTACTCTATTAAGTTAAAAATAAAACGAAGAGCAAACAAACCGTACATAATGCAATAACCCATTAATGTCTGACCCCCGATTCCTTAATCCCTTTTTGACAATACACACATTTAGTATTGAGGACATTTATATTGACGTGGATTTTTTTTTTTTCCTACACAAACCTGTATGTCTTGGGTATTTTTACACCCACTTAGGCATTAACGAGTTCCAAAATATATCGAGGGCCTACATGCAAAACCCTCTATCTTTTATTTTCACGGAAATGACTTTTTGATGGCAAAATATTCAGTAAAACGGCCCTCATCTATGGTGTAAAATTCAGAACAAAATTATTTTTTTTTTTGCTATTTTATTTGCATTTTTGGTTTTCTCTATCTCTTACACAATTAATTTTTCTATATACAATACCCTCTATCCTTTCAAAAAATTTATTTATAAATATTTTTATACCCTCCACTCGTGATAGAGGGTATATATAAGTTTGTCATTCCGTTTGTAACACCTCGAAATATTGGTCTAGGACCCCATAAAGTATATATGGGGCATTCCATGTCAAGTAGGACACTTTAAAATTTTTTTTTAGATTTTCTCAATTTGTTCACAGTTTTTAGTACCCTTCGAAAACTCCTTCGTGGTAAATTTTCAGATTTTTTTGATAAGAAGTTCAAAAGATATCGAATTTTTAAAAATTGGTAATTTGTTCCATTACTCAAACTTCTTTTACTCATAACTTGTTCAATAATGGTCCAAATTTCAATTTTTTTTTTCAAAATTTTTGTGTTTTTTTCGTACTTTTAAAAAAACCCCTCTCGGACGCACCATTGGACCGGTAGAAGCTGATTAAATAAAACAAATTTACAAAAATAAAAAAAATCGCCTTAACAATTAGAGATAGATGGTAGGCGTGTTCAGAGAAAATGTTTGGAATAAAAAAATATTGTGGGTCGGTCATACATTTTGATGCTCTAAGGGCACTATTAGGCAGTTAGAGCGGTTGGAGCAAATTAAAAAAAAATGTCGTTTTGTCTGGGAGCACCCTTAGAAATTGGAAATAGGGTATTAGTTTGTTCCAAAGAAATGTTAAGACGTAAAAATTAATGTGGGTCGGTCTCATAAATGGCCCGTCTATGACGCACCATTGGAGCAGTAGATATGATTTTAAGAGTGGAAAATTACAATGTAATTTTTTCAAAAAAATTTAAAAAATAGTAATATTCGTTATCCCACGATCTTCCTGGGCAAAAAATTTGTAGAATCGATAGAAGTTTTACAGAAAAAAATTTAAAAAAAATCGAAGAGTACAAACATTTTCAAAAATGAGATTTAAATTTAATCGCATACAAGAGCGCTTTTAAGAATTTTTTGGGATTTTTTTTTTTTTTAAGTACGTAAAAAACAAAAATTTCGAAAAAAAAAAAATTGAAATTTGGACCATTATTGAAGAAGTTATGAGTAAAAGAAGTTTGAGTCAAGGAACAAACTACCAATTTTTAAAAATTCGTTATCTTTTGAACGGCTCATCAAAAAAATCTGAAAGTTTACCACGAAGGAGTTTTCGAAGGGCACTAAAAACTGTAAACAAATTGGGATAATCAAAATTTTCAAAGTGTCCCATTTGACATGGAATGCCCAATATATTCATGATCCCGGATCGATTTTAAGACGATCTAGCGATATCCGTCCGTCCGTCCGTCCGCCTGTCTGCCTGTTGAAAACAAGCTTACGTTTGAAAGACTTTACAGAGGCTCCTGACAATTTTTTTCCACTGATGCTAATTTTTTCTGAAAATTCTTGTTTGAGTTTATTAAAAAATATGGGTAAAAATTTGGATGTCTTGTGTACATTATGAAACAAAAATTTTAATCTTAAAAATCGCGATGCTGATCAGCATCTGTGGAATAAAATCGCGTTTTTTATTTTTTTTACCATTTTTTACATTACATATTCAACAATTTGACAATTTTTGAGACGAATTCGGTAAAAAAAAAATATTTTTGTCTTAAAAATCAGCAACTGTGGACAAAAACGCGATTACATAATTTCTTATAAGCCGGTATCATGTTAAAAATTTACCGATGTCGAAAATGAAATTATAATAATTCAATTTTATTAAAATGCAAAACAATCTATATGATCATTTTCAATCACGTACTTAATATTTTTGAGAAACAAAACCCTCTATCTATCATAAAATCCCCAATAGTACAAAATTTTAAAAACGAATTATATGTGAGATTCATCAGTTGATTTCAAAAAAAATTGTAGAATATCGATTAATATATGGAAGTACTTCTAGAGATGTATTGAAGTATTAGCTATCTATTGGATTCTTTTGCATGCGTTTATTGTAGTTTTATTTTAATAATTCAAGTTTTTTAAGGTTCAAATTGTTTTTGATAACAGTTATAAAAAA
Source organism: Pegoplata infirma (assembly GCA_963921195.1). Taxonomy (NCBI): domain Eukaryota; kingdom Metazoa; phylum Arthropoda; class Insecta; order Diptera; family Anthomyiidae; genus Pegoplata; species Pegoplata infirma. Next base: position 224,590,172 of record OY992536.1, on the reverse strand, counting down.
TAAAAGTTTTCTATTTCTGTTATTTTGAACAGATATTTATATCAATCATTTCAAACTGTTATTTTAAATTTTAATTTTGAAAAAATATTTTTGAACAGTTAAATTTATGGTCTCTGTTTTGAATAAGCCCTTGATATATTTTTTCAATAAACGAAACATTTTTATGCCATATGAAATTCATTAACCTGCTCTTGAACCCTGTGTACCAGGAAAGTAAATTTTTCTCCTGCCCGCCCTCTTTTGGTGGCGTATCGAAATATGAAATCATAGCGTGGTCTTGCAACAGAAATAAAAAAGGATATCCCTTAATTAGCTACATAGTGTAATTATCAATATGTTAGTTTTAAATAGCAATCCCTTTTGGCATTTTACTTGACCATTTTATAACTAAACTTTTGTCATGTTTTGTAAATAAATCATACTTTAAATCCCACAACTTCCTTTTTGAATGCATAAATCATTTTAAAGATTATAATACTTTTTTATTGATAATCCCTTATAAAAAAATGTACAAACAAAAAAATGTATTTATAAAGATAGTAGGTTGATATAAAATTGTGAGGACTCAGAAAATTAAGATAAAAATGTCACAGATAGGAATCATATTTTTTTGTGGATATGTAACACTAAAAGCTATATCTCAGCTAAAATTCTTTCAAGTCAAAACCAAAGAGTATCAATACTAAAGAGATCTAAACTCGCTCTTCTTCTGCTAAAGCCGCTCTTAAATTCTCTTAGCTAAGTCCGCCATCGAACTGGACGTTTGATCAAACCAAAAAAAAACCCTTAAGTTCGATATAAACAAAAAAAAAAGTGTTGCAGTTTGGCGATTTTCAGACTAAAGCTAGCGTTTTTTTTCATCTAGCTGTAAAAAAGTTTTTTTTGTGGATTATAGGGAAATCCAATGACTTTTTATTTGCTGACAATTTGATTTCAACACTTTTAAAGGTATTTCCTAAATAATATTAACATACAAATTATAAATTCATACATTTTTTTTTTAATTTATTAAGCGCTTTTTCGATATAAAAAGTTAGCATTATTTGTCAAACCAACAATGTTAATTTAACATTATCGTATTTTCCTCGTCTAACAGTTTTCGTACCTTCTGTTAAAAAGTTTTAAAATATTAAGAGCGGGAGACAAAGAGCTTGTCAAAACTAACATTAATAATATTAAAAAAATAAATTTACAGAAGAACCCCAACGGCTCTAGTTTTTTTATTTCGAATTCAATTTTGAAGTGGAAGTGTTTATCTTACTAAAATGAAATTTTTAGTCGTTAATAAAGTAAAATAATAATTAAACAAAAAAGTTAAAAAATCGGAAAAAAAAAATGTTTGGTTTGTTTGGGAAAAACTTATTTGTGGTAAAACTTTAACTCCCAAAGGCACGGGTAAATTTTATCCGATTTGGCTAAAAACTTAAACACACACTCAAAAATTATGATATTTACTGTTTGTAGTTTATTTAAAAAGATTTACGTTTTGTCTTTTTTAAAAGAAAAAATATTTGTTCAGTGTTCAGTTTTTTTAAATGACTATTTCTGTTCTTTCTTTCAAAAATAACAACATAAAAAATAAAGACTTTCATTAGAATTAAATTTTTAAAGTCATTTATTTTTGTTCGGTAAGTAAAAATAAATGATTCTTCTTTAATTTTTAATGATTTGTGTACGTTTTTTTTTTTTTTGCCAAATTATTGGCATTTTTTAAAGACAAGTCATTAGTTTTTACATACTTGTGTTGGTTATTTTCTTGTAGACAAAAAATTCAAAATATTATTTACAGAAATGTAAAAACATGTTATTATCAAGTGACTTTGGCACGATGGGTAGAGTGTCTGGCCAGAATGTAGTTGATTGCTGGATCGATTCCCCAAAAATTTTATTAAAAATTTTTTAAAATATAATTCAATAGAAAAATTGTAAAAATAACCTATGAAATTATTAATTTTTAATGTTTTCGCAGGTAATTTTTTTTTAATTTGTTGGGAAAAAAATTAAAGTAACGTTATTTTATAATGTTCAATGTTATACATTTTATTAACAGTAAAAGAAAATGTTGATGTTTGTTAAAACAAATGAATAATTACTGGGATGGTTTTCAACTGATTTATCACTTGTTTTAAATATATTTTTCATTTGTTTTTGCCTACAAAATATTTTGAGTGTATAGTTTTTAGACCAAAACGAACCATAGTTTGCCCGGCGATCGACGAAATTCGAAAAAAGTCATTATTCGTGCCACCCTAATGGACATATATGACACTGTATAAAGGCATATATGATGGCACCTTGAAATATTTTTCACCAAGTAGCCATTTTATTAAAAATAAACCACGGTGCACTGTTGCATATGACTGTTATTTGAAGGCAATTACAAAATTAATCATACGCCACTTATACAGTTTTCAAGCCATTATTATTATAATTATAAAAAAATCTTACCAATCAACAAATGCGTGTGGGAAAAGATCTATCGCTGAACTTAAAAAAGCATTGAGGTGTTTGTTATGAAATATGTCAACTTTCGTTTGCTTTTGGTTTCATCCCATTCCAATGTTGGTTGCAGAACTGTAATATTAAACAAATATTGCGATTTTATCGTTACAGTCACAAAACTTCAAAACTTTTTGACCCATCTACCTAGTTTTATTAACACAACCATATCATTAACACCTACAATTTTAATTTATTTGAAATTTCAACCGGTCATTTAAAGCATTTTTGAGCCCGAGATAAAAATATGTGTAAAAAAACTTTTTTTGTTTAAAAAAATGTTAAAAATACAAAATAAAACATGTCTTAAAAACATTTGCTAAGGTTTTCGGTACTGGGAAAAATCTCTTAAAAAACAAAAATTCTAGTTCAATTTAATACAGTCATAATAGAACTTCTAAGTTTCAAATATTTACCCGGGTATATAAATTTATATTCCCTATTTGGTACATGTAATGGAAAATATACAATTTTTACGCAAATGAAACTAACACATATAAATTTACACCCATACACAATAGTAATATTGGATGTAAAAAAAAAAAAATAAATTGTTAAATGCCCAATGTCATACATTTGGCATAGTTCCATGAGTTTTGTTTAAAAAAAATGTATACCGGGCATTCAATGCAAAATCACACAATTTCGTATACGGCCGCCTTCGATTTCGCTCATTTTCAAATTGATTATTAGTTTTGAGTAATCGATTTTCCAAAATTGAGATAAAAAAAAAATAGTAGCATGACATAATCCCCACAGATATTATCCCCATAACGGAAATGGGTACTATGACCGAACACTTCTCGATCATATTCCCCAAATTAGTTGTGGGAACTATGCACTCAAAATATTTTGTAGGCAAAAACAAATGAAAAACATATTTAAAAGTGATAAAACAATTGAAAACCATCTCAGTAATTATTCATTTGTTTTAACAAACATCAACATTTATTTTTTTACTGTTCATAAAATTTTCTAAAAGTAATTTTTGAAAAAAAAAAAATAATTTACTAAATTTTTTTTGAGTGAAAAATTTTTTTCGAATGAAAAATTTTTTTCGAGTGCAATTTTTTTTTTCGAGTGTATTTATTTTTAAGTGTAAAAATATTTTTGATTGAAAAAAATACGTTGTAAATTTTTTTTAAAACATGTTTAACGGGTTTTCAACTTATTGATTTAAGGTGAAACTAATCTGAAATTTGCGATTTTGCTAATAACTTTTGAACCACTGAACCGATTTGGCTGAAATTCAAAATCAACCAGGTCCGGGGAACGACAAATATACATGCCAAGAATTGCAGTTCGAAAAATAGCGTGTGTTTTATCTCGTACATTCACGAAAAACCCTTGCCGAAATTCAGTCTTTTCCTCATAATTTTTGAACCACTGGGCCGATTTCGCTGGTTTGCAATACCAACCAGACCATATAAATGCCCAACATATATGACAAACTTCTGGAGCCTTCGTAAAGTCTTTCAAATGTTAGCGTGTTTTCAACAGACAGACAGACGGACGGACGGACATCGCTAGATCGTCTTAAAATCGATCGAGGATCATGAATATATATAGTTTATGGGTTTATGCTTTGACCAATATTTCGTGGTGTTTCAAACGGAATGACAAACTTATATATCGTCCATTCCATGAGACATTTTAAAAAATCTGACCGAGGGTCTTCCGATTTTTGTTATATTTTTCATACAGATTCTCTATGGAGCCAATTTCAAATTTCATCCATCAGATCGAAAATATTCGAAAAACTAGCGATTTTATTCACGATTTTTTTTTTTAAAAAAGTAAAAAAAAATGCAAAATCTGTGTAACTTTGAGCTTCTGTATTTCCTAAACTACTTATCGCATTTTAACAATCTATAGCGCATACGAATGGTATTTAAGTCTATTTTAATATCTAATAAACTGAAAAAATACTGGTGGCTTAAAAGTGCATTTTATATATAAATGCAGTTTTAAAGTGCATTTTGCGAAACTTTTACCCCTTTAAATTTTTTTTTAATTGGCATATTTGGAAAATTTAGAATTTTTGCTACAAAAAAAATGTTTTCATTACAATGCACCGAGAATGTATTCTATTTTAAATATTTTTTTAAAAAAATACTTCCTTAAGTTTCCCTTATAAAAAAAATATTTTTTAAATTATACCAAAATCATGTAAAAAGACATGTTTATAAACCGTTATATTTTCAAAAGTACGAATCGTATATTATTGCTTTTATGCACATTAGAATGGTATTTTTGTCTATTTTTTGCATATAATGACCGCAAAAATGTTGGTGTTTCGAAAATGCATTTTAAATGCAAATGCATTTTAAAAGTGCATTTTTCAAAACTTTCACCCCTTTAATTTTTTTTTTAATTATCATATTCGAAAAGTTTACAATTTTTACTACAAAATAATGTCCTCCTAAAATGGACCCACTGTGTGTGTATTTTTTAGAATTTTTTAAAAAATCACATAATCTCAGATTTATTTGGTTTAATTTAAAATATTAAAATTTGTTTTAAGGAAATTTTTAAAATTTCTTTAAAAATAGCACACTCAGTGGGTCCATTATTATGAGGACATTATTTTGTAGCAAAAATTGTAAACGTTTCAAATATGATAACTAAAAAAAAAAAATCAAAGGGGTAAACGTTTTGAAAAATGTGCTTCAAAACTGCATTTGCATTTAAAATGCATTTGTGAAAAACCAACATTTTTGCGGTCATTAAATGCAAGAAATGGACAAAAATACCTTTCTAATTTGCATAAAAAAATGAGATACGATTAGTACTTTTGAAAATATAAAGATTTAAAAACATGTCTTTTTACATGATTTTGGTATAATTTAAAAAATAAAAATTTTTATAAGGGAAACTTAAGGAAGTATTTTTTAAAAATAAATATTAAAAATAGCATACATTCTCGGTCCATTGTAATGAAAACACTCTTTTGTAGAAAAAATTCTAAATTTTCCAAATATGCTAATTAAAAAAAAATTAAAAGGGGTAAAAGTTTCGCAAAATGCACTTCAAAAAGGCATTTGCATATACAATGCACTTTTAAACCACCAATATTTTTTCAGTTTATTAGATATTAAAATAGACTTACATACCATTCGTTTGCACTATAGATTGTTAAAATGCGATACGTAGTTTAGAAAATACAGCTGCTCAAAGTTACACAGATTTTGCATTTTTTTTACTTTTTTAAAAACGAAAATCGTGATTAAAATCGCGCGTTTTTCGAATATTTTCGATCTGATGGATGAAATTTGAAATTGGCTCCACAGAGTATCTGTATGAAAAAAATAACAAAAATCGGAAGACCCTCGGTCAAAAAATGCCCAAAATCATCAAATGTCTGGTGGAATGGACGATATACCCTCTATCACTAGAATGGAGGGTATAAACATTTGAAAAACATAGGATTTTTTTTTTTAAAACCACAAACATAGGAATGTATGAAAAATCAGTGGTAAAAATTATATGTTTTTTTAATGTGTGTGTATTTTTTAATGTAGATTTTTTTAGTGGTCATAATACACATCCCAATGGTAATAAAAATGCTTAGAAGAAAGGTTAACATCTAAAAATAAATCATAATTTGCAATCCAGATAAAACAATGGTTGTACGATTGTTAGAAATATTGTAAGTACATATCCCCTGATAAACTCACCCCGAATTTAAGGGCAGATACGTTAAATTTGTTAACAACTCATAATCTTTTTTAGAAAAAAAAAAAAATTTTACACAAATTACACTTTAGGAAAATTTTTTTATAAAATAATTCTAGTACTGTTCTTAAGTTCTTCTTATAGCATTTATAATTACACAGTGCAACACCCAAAATCGGAATGGGATAAAACCAAAAGCAAATGAAAGTTGACATATTCCATAACAAACCCCTCAAGGTTTTTTTCCAGTTCAGGGCTAGATTTTTTTTTTACACGCATTTGAAGTTAGTGCTCTTTTATTATAGTTATAATAATAAATGCTTGAAAATTGTGTTAGTGGCGAATGATTAATATTGTAATTGCCTTTAAATAACAATCATACGCAACGGTGTCCAGTGGTTTATATGATAATAACACTGTGCAACACCCAAAATCGGAATTGGATGAAACCAAAAGCAAATGAAAGTTGACATATTCCTTAACAAACCCCTCAAGGCTTTTTTCCAGTTCAGAGCTAGATTTTTTTTACACGGATTTGAAGTTAGTGCACTTTTATTATAGTTATAATCAGGGAAACCAAAAATATGCTCTAAAAAACACGTTATATGCGCTTAAAAAATGCCCTTAAAAACGGAAAATATGCTCTAAAAACAATAAAAATATGCTCTTAAAAAAATTATGTCCCCTTTTTTCGGTGTTTTTTTTTACAAATTTTTAGAGAATAGACCCTCCAAATACCGTTATGTGCGGTAGTTAGAGGGTTAAATATGTTCTACAAAAATATTTGACTTAATATTTTCTACCAAGTTGCTGAATCTAAAGAAAACATAGTTTCATATACCGATATGAAGCAAGAACAGGCCAAAGGGGAATCACTCGTCACAATTCCGTAATTGTTAAAAAAAATCCTTGTTGGATAAAAAATTTAAAAATAAATGTTGTCAAAAAAAAATAATTGGAAAATAATGCTCTAAAAATTGGAAAAAAATATGCTCTAAAAATGTAAAAAAAAGCTCTAAAAAGTGGAAAAATGTTCTAAAAATTGAAAATGTTCTCTAAAAATATGCTCTTATGCTAAAATATGCTCTTAAACCTTAAATATGCAAAAATATGCTCTTAAGGCTAAAATATGCCAAAATATGCTCTAACAAATCGATTCCAGATTTCTTAAAAACTTCTGAAACGGATAAATATCTTAGCCATTTATCAATAAAATGCACAGGAAAAAACATGATACTGCATATTTTTGGTTTCCCTGGTTATAATAAATGCTTGAAAATTGTGTTAGTGGCGAATGATTAATATTGTAATTGCCTTTAAATAACAATCATACGCAACGGTGTACGATGGTTTATTTTAATAATTTGGCTATTCAGTAAATAGGTACAGGACCGATTGCAGCAAAATTCATACCAGTCATAGCTGAAGTAATTTTGAACTTAAGTTTGGAAACTGGACCCTACATGTTCAATAGGGATATAACTTTTTTTTGAGTGCAAAATACCACTCCAGTACCATCTGGGGAATGTTGTTCTAATAATAAAAAACCATTTTTTAGGTTGATTCGGTGAAAAAAGTTTCCGCACCCGAAAGAGATTTCTAAAGTGCGTTAAATTTTTATTTATATTTTTTTAAAAACTATGATTTTTTAAATATCGCGATTTGATCAAAATTTTGCATTAGACTTATGAAAAATAGTTCGGTTTGAAGATTATATAAGAATTTTAACAAAAAATAACTTATTTTAGACAAGAATAACCGTTTTGATAAAAAAAATAAATGATTATAGACAAAACTTCAACGCTTTCGGTACGGAAACTTTTTTCACGATAGAGGAAAAGGCTCTTCACGGCTATGGGGTGGTATTTTTGATATTTGCAAAAATTGCAATAAGTTATATCCCTAATGTTCAATAAGTGCACAACCAGGGGCCTTTAAAGTAGGACATGTTTAGTACACAAAAACTTTAAATGCTTTAAAATCACCAACTTTAAATGCGTGTAAAATAAAATCTAGCTCTGACCTAAAAAAAGGTCTTGAGGGTTTTGTTATGGAAAACGTCAGCTTTCATTTGCTTTTGGTTTCATCCCATTCCGATTCCGAAAGTTCGATTTTGTATCACTGTGTTATTTATTAATTTTATTTTTCTTTCTTTTCTTTCAGGTAAGCCTAACATTTGATCCACACCCATACAAAAATCATCTATCCTGTAAGTACCCAAGTAAAAATGTGAAGGATCAGTACTGATCCGAAAAATGGATCGCTAAGATTAGATCAGTTTTAATCGGACGGATACAATTTCATCCTAAAAATGGGTTTATCTAATTATATAAACCCATTTTTCGGATAATATTGTATCCGTCCGATTAAAACTGATCTAATCTTAGCGATCCATTTTTCGGATCAGTACTGATCTTTCAAATTTCGCATCAGACCTGATCCGAGTAAGATCTTTTTAATCTCGGATAAGACGTTATATATAAAAATATATCTAAACATTTTTACTCGGGTAATGGTAAAACATAAATGAATAACCACTATTTTACCCATGCACTCAAAAAAAACCTTGTCAAATTACTAAAAAAGCCCCGTAATCCCATATTACAAATATTTGAAAGTTTTCCTTGTTTTTTAACAAAAAAAATCTATTGAAATTTACATTTTTGTTTGTAATTTTACAAATTTCCAAGGTTTTTTTCGCAAAAAAAATCTAGTAAATTCACGAAAATTCCCTGTTAGTTTTATTTCGCAAAAAAAGATAAAAATTAACAATTTTATTGGTAAAAAGTTTGTAAAATTACAAAAAAGCTCGTAGAAATTTAAAAAATTCAAAAATCATCCTTATAAGTTTTATCCCGTTAAAAAATTTGTAAATTTACAACTTTATTTGAAAAAAGCTTGTAAAATTACAAGAAGTTCTTGCCAAACAGGATATCTAGTAAAATAGTAAAATAGATTACTAAATAATATAATGCTATCTGGACCGGCTTATTTAAAATGGAAAAGTTTACCTCATGTACTATTCTAAAAATTTTTCACTTAAAAATTAAAAAAAATAAATCATCACCTAAATATTGGCATGCTTGGATTATTCTTCTTATAAAACCAGCACTGATGACACAATTTCATCGTCTAAATAAATATATTTATCTTCTTTAACTAAATGTCTGCATTTAGTTTCTGGTTGTATATCGATTCCCACATAAATGGCTTTCAGCCAAAGAAACTGAAAAAAAAAAATAAAGTAATTCGCTTTAAAAAAAAAAAAACTTTATTTTAAATCCAACCCACCACCATCTACATAAAAACCCATAATGTTCATTCCACAAATTTTGTTAAATTCAAAAGAAGATTTTGTTGTGCATTGAAATATAAAATAAACTTTTATCCTATCATACACGCTGCATTTCGCGGTTTCACTTAATACAATTTTCATTCGTTCTTTTCTATTTTGGTTGAAATCTTGTTAGTGTTCTGTTTTCAGTTTTTTTTTTTACCCCATCGTACATAAACATTTGTTGTAGTATAAAGATATAAATCCTTTGAGTTTATGGAAATAGCTGGGGTTTTCAGTGGAGTGAGTTTATTTGATTTGGTATATGTAAATGCCCTTTTTTTTGAAAGAAAAAAGAAAAAAAGAATGAATACAAGTATTCTTAAAATATTTTTTATATACAGTTTTTTTTTGTTTTGAAAAAGTGTAATACTGTAGAATATTTAATTTCCGGCATTAAATCAATAAAATCTTCAAGATAATCTGATTGAATTTAATATATTTTATGTAGGAAGTTTTTGCATGTAAATACATTTTAACAGCAGGATGACTAACTCTTTTTGGCATTTTAGTTTTGAATTTGGTGAACACTTTAGGGTTTAATTTTAGAAGGCCCACATTCCATACAACATATGAATACAGTATGTGTTAAATCGGCACCTCGCTCATTACAGAATCACATACTGATATCCCAAAGTCTAGGGTTAACCACAAAACCCCCTTCTCACCACTTTAGCTCGTTTTAAATGTTTAAATTAAAAACAATTTTTAATCAAAAAATTCTTTGCAATTTAATTTTCTTTTGTTTAAAAAAAAACCAATGTCATAAATTTAATAGTATTCGTACGCACAACTGCAATATTTCAAACTACATAGTGGTATTGCAAAATTTCAATAACTGTGGTTTTTATTGTGTGCTCTCTTCAAAACAGAGCTTATGAATTTTTAATATTAAATTCAAAATGAAAAATGAAAAGGTGCCTAAAATTGTAGCCATAGTCAAGGTCTTAAATTAAAAACTAACGGTAATATGAATTATGGTAAGCTCCCCAAGTGGCAACAATCCAAGCGTACAAGTATGTAGCATGTGGATAGTGCGACATGAGAAATACACTCAAAAAATAAATTAGTACAGCTATTATATGTAACCAATTAAAATTCAGAAAATACCAATCAAAATTCAGAACAGTAAAAATTAAATTTTGAAGAGCAAATTTATTTTCTTAACGAAAATTGTTGATCGTTATGAAAGCTTTTTAATAAAGCAAAATCTTTAAGAGATAAGGTCCAAATATACGCTGCAACTTAAAAATTATAAGAAGATGAGTAGAATTGCCAAAAAGTTCTGGCTTCTTCAACTTTTACTCTGGGATACCTGAGGGATCCTTCTAGAATGTGTTCTTTCTCAATAGGGAAGTCTCTTGAATTCCTTCTCAACATGCATTTTCCGAGCAATTTCTTGACGCCATTGAAAGCCTTGAAACGCTCTAACGTTCAAGAATCTGAAATTGTTTCGAAGATAACACTGTGCTACAGTGAAAAAATACTTCTGATGTGACATAGTATAGGTTGTTGGTGTTGTCGAGTAGATCACAAAAATGCCCATTAAACTTGCCAGACACCCTCAAATTTTAGAGTTATAGTCAAAAAACGTTTTTTTAGGACTTTTCTCACTTTTCAACTGATTTTAAATTTTTAAACTGTTTTGAATAGAAAAATGATCGCGCTTTCCATGTGTGTGAATTGGTCAATACGTAAAAGAAAGATATCTATTGATTTTTTCTATAAAATCAATTTTTTTGTTATTTTTTGAAAATTTTTTGAGTTTATAGATTTTTTTCTGCTATAGTTCGTTTAACAACCTTTATATATATGAGCGTTTTTTTAAAGATAATTTAATTCTAAATACGATAAGCTTTATCCTGAAAAAATCGGATAATAATTGACAGAGTTGTGGAAATCGCCGTTTAGATAACCCAGGCAAAAAAAAAAAATAAATTTATAATAAATGTTCATGTACAATATTTTTAAAGGTTTTTGGCGCGCTGAATCCGAATCTGGTCTTTAAATTGCTCTATTTCCTCAGGTTTTTAAGATATTTCACATAAATTGATATATCAAAAACTTAATAAGATAACGCAATTTCAAGGTCAAATTCGAATTCAGGAGGTCAAAAACCTTTAAAATAATGATACGCGACCTCTCAGTATGTTCGTTTATTTTTTTTTGCCTGGGTTATCCGCACGGCAATTTCATACAAAATCTTAATTTTATTTTTTAGAAAAATTATCATAACTCTGTCAATTGTTATCCGATTTTTTTGGCATAAAGCTCATTGTATTCACAATTAAATTTTCTTTAGGAATATGTTTACTAATATAAACGTTGCTGAACAAACTATAGCAGAAAAAAATCGATAAACTCAAAAAATTTTCAAAAAGTAACAAAAAATTAGATATTGTTGCAAAAATCAGTACATATTTTTCCTATATATATAGATCAATTCACACACATGAAAAGCCCTATCCTTCTTCTATCCAAAACAGTTTAAAAATTTAAAATCGGTTGAAAAATTACATAAATCCCCTAGACCTGATATTATAATTCCGTCTGTGATGCAACAAGTATCGGACTATATAGCCCCTTTGTTAAATAAAGTCTACACAGCATGCATAAACGGATCGTTAATTTCATTTAAATGGATGGATACCTGAGTCGTTTTTTGACCCTAAGGATGGGGAAAACTCCTACACTTCCGAAGGACTTCAGATCAATAGTCTAGAATAATTTTGATTAAAGATAATGAAACAAATGACCGACTTGGCAACATGCATGCCACCAGGGTAGATAAACGAAAACAGCTCTTTATGAGAATGTTAGTAGCTTCGAGAAATGAGTACACTACGGTGGTCTTTCTTAACAATGTCATCCAAGGCTTGATAATGGTGGAAAATCTACTAGCTAACAGTCATACATATAACGTATGAATTGGGAGCATCTGTCATATCTCGATTTTTCAATAGGGGAACATCAATTAGAAGTTTATTTTTTTGTACCGTCTTTGGAACCTGTCACTGAATTTAATTCTGAGCACGTGGTTGTCATGTTGAGCACATGGTTGTCATGTTGTGCACATGGTCATCATGTTGTCGAGTATGCTGACGATGTTGCGATAGAGGAAAAGGAAATGCACCTGCCAATATTAAGGAACATTGTACCAGGGCTCACTGAAAAATCTGTCTTAATGTGTCGATGTTTCTTTCGCATAGGCAACATGCATTTAGCAAGGGAGATCAACGGAATCAGCTATTCATGAGCTCGTTGATACCATCGAGAGAGCGTTTTCGGTAAAGGAGGGGAGTAGAGTGGGCTATAAACATTATCATCCTAAACTCGATAATAGTGCCAATGTCTGGTCTAGGACGAGGCATGGGATCGTTTTAATGGTGGCAAATATATATATCCGAATTTGGAGTGTCATATGTCGATTTATTTCACAGCTTTCTTTTTCCTTTGGAATCTGACACTTAATTCAATGCTGCTCTTTCAAATGCAAGTGGCGATAGCTGTAACGGAAAGGCACTTGCCTTTTAAGGGACATTCTTCAGGGTTCTCTAAAAGACCTGTCCAAATGGGCCAAAGATTGTGGTCTGGGAGTTGATCCAAGTTCCAAAACTGAACTTGTCTGCTTCTGATCCTATTTCTTTGGATGTCATATAAAACTCCTTCTCAGATGGAGCCGAGCATCATGAATCATTTTTAGAGAGGAAGTTGAAATTCAGGAGTCATATTGAGAAACGGGTGAGAAAAACAACGAATGCTTTTTATTTCTGTAAAAAGGCCATTTGAAAACAACGAGCCTTTACACCTAGAGTAGTTCACGGGATTAACACAGCTGTAAGGAATCATTGTCTGGTGGGGTGCTATCGAGAGCAAAGGCAACTTTGTCTTTTACACGAAGGTACAGGGAATGGCCTACGGTTGCATTAGGAAGTTTCTCCTTCACCTAATACCATTGGACATATTGGGTAGGCAGTAAGTGGCAACTTCGGTAATTCGACTTAATAGCACACTGCAATGGAAGAGCAACGAATGTGGCCATATCGCGATCTTGGAAAAGATAACAATAACAATGGTTTGAAGACTGCCAGATTGCATTGCAGTGTTTACTAGGTAGAAATGCGGGCAATATTGCAAGTGGCTTACTGGTTGAGTTGCACAGAATTGTCTTCAACTGCAGTCAACATCTAATCCGATAGTCAAAACGCGTTTAAGTCCTGGAGTCAATGTTTTTGTAAACAAAATCTAATAATTAAAAAGCCGATGAGCTTGCAAGGTTCTAAAGAAATTGTAATGGCGTCTATGAACTTGAGAACACTACTGCTTTGATGCGCGATGGAGACTTATCAGTAGTCGGCACATGGATTAGAATGTCAGACAACATGACAGATTAATCCTTCTCTTAAGCAGAAGCGCACAAGTGACCTGAAATAGCTTCCCCGAGGAGATATTTCGAAAGTAGTTGTTGTTACTACCGGACACTTTTTATAGGATAGTACGCTTAGCGAAAAATATGCCGTCAAATGAGTATGCCAGAGTTTTAGGGATGATAAGAACTTGTAAAGTGTCTAACATCTTATTAGACATTGACCACTGGCCATTTCTGGTCATAGACTTGCTTGACTGGGATTTACGATCTTTCTGTTTTGTTGGATAAATTAAATATCTTAGGAGTTTCATAATTAGTTCGAGTTGATTTAACGGCAGGGCCTAGTAAGGGAACCCCATTACCGTCCCGCGATATCACAACGAACCTCAGAGTCTATGTATGACAAAAAAGTGCCAGCTGCCACTTACAGCCTAACCTATCTTATAATTTGAGAAACATCTTGGTAATTAAGAGGTACGTTTATATTAGAGTGAAAAAAGTGAAAGTTCAAAGCATTCTTTAAAAATTTATATTTTTTCTGTCTAAATTGCATAAGAATTTGGTCTAAGCGCTTTTCTTTTACAACAAAAAAAAAAATTTTTTTTGAGTGTAACAAAAATAAAGCAACGATATTTATGCTGTTGTTATTCCCTGTTGGTTAGCTTTGTTGGTTAGTTGTTTAGTTTGGTTTGGTTCATAACTCATATGACCATATGTGCAACATTATATACGTACAGAAATAGTATAGATGAGTTCCCAACAAAAAAAAAAAAGCAACAAACTACATACCTTTGCCAAACATATTAGTACACGTGTACATTAGGGACGGTAACAACTTAACAGTTTCTTCGAAATTGTAATATGCCACTACCTCAGGGTGACAGAGTTTAGAAAACTGTGAAGAATTATGTCGCAATTTTTCGGACTGATTCAGAAATGCATTTAATACTGGAGTTTTTGTCCTAAGTTTATTATTGATAAAGATTTTATTAATCACTGTAACAATTTCCCCAAAGCGGACCTATCAGCCGACCATTATCGTCTTTATTGATAAAATTGGAAAAACTTGAAAATGTCTATGTGAAAGTAAGTCCCAACATGCCTATCTTAAAGAAAAGGCTTTTGCCCCACCCCAGAATAATGGTCTAGCTACGCTTATGGATACTCTTTACAAAAAGGAGTTTCTGAAGGCATAATTTTTGGACGTGGAAGGTGCGTTCAATATTCAAAATATATCATCACTTCTTTAAGCCTTGGAAAATACATGCACGGACACACAGATTACTTGATACACGGGCAACATGCTGCAAATCAGGGCAGTTCACTCGAAAATAGGTAAATGTGAAGCGAAGAAGATCGTTAGAAGAGCCGCACCACAAGGTGGTATTATATTTCCCTTATGTGGAATCTTGTCAATGAGTTTAGCAACCATTTAGCGAATTACATTTAGCATTACATAAAATGTGGGGGTGAGAAGAATTCAGAATATACTCCCAAACCCGTACCCATCTCTATCTTCGATTTGTCCGTAAAAATTTTGATTGCATTTTCTGCTATCTGAAATATTTTTTAAAAAAATCTGAAAAAATTATGCAAAGCTTTTAGCACCAAATTTCATAAAATGAGGAGGTGAGAACTCAAAAAAAAGCATTTTTTTATTTTTACCACTCTACTGTGCAATTATGGTAATCACAATAGGCCTTATGACTTCGGAGTGCATTCGCCAAATGACGGAAATTTGTTGGGTTATATCCCTATTGTGCATGTAAAAATTATCACAACATTTATATTATGAAGTTAAAAGAAACCATTTCCTGTTTTTAGTCTATAAAATCTCATCAATTATTAAATAAGTTAAAACAAATTTTAAACATCTCCGTTAATAAACAAATCAAATTTAAGCATTTAATGATCCATGTAGAATTTTAAATGGTTTTACTACTGCCATTCTCACTTAATTTTTTTTTTATACCCTCCACTTAGTGATAGAGGGTATATATAAGTTTGTCATTCCATTGTAACTCATCGAAATATCGGTCTGGGACCCCATAAAGTATATATATTCATGATGCCCGATCGATTTTAAGACATTCTAGCGATGTCCGTCTGTCCGTCTGTCTGTCTGTCTGTGGAAAATGCTGTCACGGACAAAATATTGCACAGAGATGACTGAAACTTAACATATTTATTGGAAGTTCTCCCGAGAAGTTTGGTATTGCACTTGAGCGATATCGGTTCAGCGGTTCAAAAGTTATGAACGAAAATGTAAGCACACCTCAAAAATTTCAGTACATTCAACATATCCTAACAATACAAAATGCTTTAATTCGGCCTCTGGTTGACATATGTGAATATAATTGAACATCAAATGGTATTTAAACAAGTACGAAGATATTTTTTGACAAAAAAAGAAAAAAAATCGCGGATTTTTTTTTTACCAAAATTTTTTTTCGCGGAAATTTTTTTTTCAAAAATTTTTTTTTTTTTTTCAAAAGTAATTTCCTTTTAAATAAAGTTTTTTGCAACAATCTTTTTGAAATTGTGGAGGGTATCACTACATTCGGCAAGGCCGAATTTAACTTTTTTACTTGTTTTTTATTTAAATTGGAAACAGTGTAATTGTTAATATGATTTTTAAAGTCCTGCTGTTAGTTTTAAACTACTTGTTTATGTTTTAAATTTTGTTGTATAGAGAAGTTTTATGGGTGTGTGGCTAAGAATTGTAAAAACTAATGTTATTTGTAACTCAGACACTCGAATAAACACATGCACTTTCAGTTGTGTAGTTTGAATTGTTTTATATCTTACATTAGTATGGTCGAACAGGTTTGTTGTTTTTCTACTTTCCACTTACTGCTAGTGATAGACGGTATACATAAGACTGTCATTACGTTTGTAAAACATCGTAATAAAGATATATATACACTTAAAGAGAAAGCTTCTTCATATTTCAGAAATGTTACATCAATATGATGAAATGTTACATCAAAACAATTTAAAATGCATATTAATGAAATTTTTTTATGACATTATGAAATGTGACACATTTATTTTTTAAATTTTGATGACATGTTTCATCATATTGAAGACAAACTTCATCAATATTATGAAATCAGTCATCAAAATTGATTGACAGCAAGTGATGAAACGATTTCATCAATATAATGAAGCATTTTTCTTTGACTTTAGACCTGTTCTTAAATACAAGGGAAATTTTCAAAATTTGTATTTTTCTAACATGGATGGACCCAGTTTTGTTTACTGGTATCTAAAAATTAAAAATTCAAAATTTGGAGACAATCGGAACACGTGCCGAAAATCGGTTAAAAATTTTATAAGAGGAAAAAATTACTTTTTTTGTGGTTTTCTGAAAAAAAAATGTATTGTAAACTTACTTTTTCAAATAAGTCAGTAAATTAGTTCTAACCAGCTGAAAGAAACTAAAATCGGATGATAAATGACAAAGTTATAAATACTTCCCCAGATCATAAGACCGTAATTTTTTTGGATGAGAAAAAAAAATATTTTCAATTATATTGTTCAGTTGACCTTAATTTTATTCTACATCAGTTCTAGACCTAATGGAATGATAATTTGCCCAACAATTAAAAATAATTTTTTTATCTCATATAAAAAATTCCGGTATATTGGTCTGGGTAAGTACGTATAACTTGGCCAATTTTCCACCGATTTCAGTGTTTTTTTGCTTGTTAAAAAGACAATTTTATACAAAAAAATCACTTATTTTTGACTTATTTGAAAAAGTTTGTCAAAAATATTTTTTTTTTTTTTTTGTAAAAACTTAAAAAAAGGGTTTTTTCCCTTTAAAATCACTTTTTACAATTTTCAACCGATTTTCGGCACGTGTTCTCCTTATCCGATTGCCTTCAAATATTGAATTTATTATTTTTACATGGTAATAAGAAAATCTGGGTCAATCCAACAAACATTGATTTTAAGAACAGGTCTACTGTACATAATCGATTTTTGATTGCTTGTAAATTGATCAAGCGATGTTCGTCTGTCTTCACACAGATTTTTGACAAAACCAAAATTTTTGCTATCAAATTAGTCAAATTGATCAGGAGTTTTGAGAGAAAACAAGTAAAAAAGATAAATTCGGTCTTGCCGAATGTATAGATACCCTCCACAATCTAAAAAAGTTTTTTATCCGAAAAAAAATATTTTGAAAAAAAATCGCGGAAAAATTTTTTGGTGAAAAAAAAAATTCCGCGATTTTTTTTTTTGTAAAAAATAGGTTTTTTCTTTGTAAAAATACCTTTCTTTGTTCAATTCTGTTCACATATGCTAACCAGCAGCCAATTTGAAGCATTTTGTATTATAAGGTTATATAGAATATACTAAAATTTTCGAGGTGTTCTTACATTTTCGTTCATAACTTCTGAACGGCTGAACCGATTTCGCTCAAATGCAATACCAAACAACTTATGACAACAACAAGTAAATGTGCTAAGCCTCAGTCATATATGCTTAATACTTTGGCCGTGATCACCATTTCCACAGACGGACAAACGGACAGACAGACGGACATCGCTAGAATGTCTTAGAATAGATCACTGATCAATAATATACATATGTACTTTATGGGGTCAGACCGATATTTCGATGAGTAACAAACGAAATTACAAACTTATATACACCCTCTATCACTAAAGGTGTGTTTATATCATCCCACCGAGTCTTTGGATTTTAAGAAAGTAAAGTCTTAATACTGCCAAAAAATCATAAACAAAATCAAACAGACATTTTTAACAACAGCTGTTTGTATGCAAATCTAATAGCACACAGCCATTTTTTGAAATATTTCATAAAATCAAAAGTCTTATTGGACTGTCGAAAAATCAGATTACACACGATTTTTTGACAAGTCTTAATACTCAGTGGTATGGTATAAACACAACTTAAGTGCAGGGTATAAAAAAAGAGTTAATGTTTTTTTTTTTTTTGTTTTTAGATTTTACTGTTTTTGCAGATTATTAAAATCTCTATTACTTATCGTGGCTAATTTCTGAAATTTTGACCTAATTATGTTTTTTATGAAAGAATAAAAGTAAATTTTACCATAATTTTAACGCTAGAGAATTTATTAATCTACAAATAAATAAAAAAAATTCATCAAAATCGGTTCAGTAGTTTTTTCTGTACTGCTACTGATTTTGTCTTTTTTTAAAAAAAGAATTCTACAATTGAGTGGTAACCCTGGCAATTCTTGTTGACCAAATTTTGTGTTATAAAATTTTAAAAATATTGCAAAAATTCATCTTTTTTAAACCTGCTTAAAAATTCCTCACGTTAAGACTGTTTTTTTTTAACCCTCCTTAATTGCTTTAATTTTTCTGCTAATTTCTTAAATTTGCTCCAAATTTTTCTTAAATTTTCTCCAAATTTTTCTTAAATTTTCTCCAAACTTCTCTGAAATTTTCAGATTTTCTGATTTCCTTAGATTTTTTTTTTTTTTTTTTTGATTTTCCGAATTATTTTTTTTTTATTACTTCCCAATTTTTTTACAATTTTTCTGATATTTTAAATTTATTTTTTGCTAATTTTCTGCATTTTTCTGAATTATTTTAAAAGCACCAAGAAGGAAGGGAATTTTTAATTCGTCACGTCTGTGTGTAGAATACTTGCTGGTTTTTTCATTGCATGGCAAACCACAACAATTACAGTCGCATAAAACTGCTTGGAATTTCTACAATAAGAATTTATATTTAAAATTTCTAGCTGGGGGAATATAAACTAAATAATTTATAAATTTACAGAACAGAATACAACTAAAAAAAAACAGAAAAAATAACACAAGCAATTATTTTGTAAAAGTCTAGTTGCTTAAATTGAAATACATTACCAGGTGCATTTTTTTTTTGTAATTTTATCGGATTTTTTTCAGAAATTCTCTTATTCTTGAGTTTTAGTTTTACAACACTCGTCGAATTTTTCCTTATTTTAAGGAATTTTTTGTAAATTTAAATAAAATTTTATGTAGGGTTATTCTAGCTCGAGGTCAGTTGTCTTTTCTAATTACAACCATGATATTCTCGTAGAAAAATTTTCTTGAAAATAACACCGCTCAACACTCATTTTCCGGTTTGAATTCTGGTGATCAATTTTAGTAGACTTTGATCTCCTGATTCCAAATCTGTTCTCCAAATTTGTCCATCACGTCCAGATTTTTAGTTATCCATGGTTGAAAATGCGAAAAATTACGATTTTTGCAGTATTTGAAAGCCTGCACAGCAGCCATTGAGTGGAATACAAATCTAGTATAAAGCGCAAAAGTATAATTTGTCTTTGGTCTCCAACATAGAAAACAATTTTTTTCTAATTATTGCGTTTGGTTGGGTTACAATTGCGTTTTAAAATGACTCTGTTAAAATTATCATTTTTGTAAAAAATATACCCAATAAGCACTTTTAAAATTCAAGTGCAAATCAAGTATAAATCAAGTGTAAATCAAGCCCTTATTTCCAGTCTATGCTTGAATTATACTTGAATTACACTTGAATTCAATAGCATTCTCCAGCAAAACGGATACTTGAATTCAAGCTCTGTTTTTACACTTGAAAACCAGTGAAAAGGCTGTAAAAACAGGGCTTGAATTCCAGTGTCCGTTTTGCTGGAGTATGCTATTGAATTCAAGTGTAATTCAAGTATAAATCAAGCAGGGGCTGGAATTTAGGGCTTGATTTACACTTGATTTATACTTGATTTGCACTTGAATTTTAAAATTGCTTATTGGGTAAGGTAGGTACCTCAGTTTTTTTTGATATTTTTCAAAGAAAAACTGAAAAAAAGAATTATTTTACAAATTTAAGTTTTCTGTGTTATTTTTCGTATAAACCGGAAGATATCTTTAATGGGTTTAAAAGTCTATAAGAAAGAATGGGATTTTGTCTAAATTTTGAGCATATCACACTAAAGATTGATCATCTGGTTTTTGTTTTAGAGCCTTTTAAAAATGGTGCTTTTTCTATTTTTTTTCACAGTGTTTTTTTAAAATAAATGTTTGGCCAATAATAGTGCAACAACTTCAATTTTTTTTGATCATATATTTGAGATCATACGTCAATTCTACTCTAACGCTTTATACCAGATTTTTATTCCACCCAGTGGCTGCTGTGCAGGCTTTCAAAAAATGCAAAAATCGCGTTTTTTCGCATTTTCAACCGCGAATAATTAAAATTCTAGACGTGATGGAAAAATTTGGAGCACAGATTTGGAACCAGCGAGTCAAAATCTTTAAAAATTTTGTATCAAACTTCAAACCGGAGTCAAAAACCTTCGATTTGTTGAGCGGTGTAATTTTTCTATATTAAATTTGTTTATGTTGCAAATTTTTTGTACAAAGTAGCCGACATGTTTTTCGATTTCGAACGATGAATAGGTAGATAATAATTTTATCGTCTAAAACAACAATGTACGCAATTTGCATCAAATAAAAAGGACGCAAAAAAAAAACCCCAACAAAAACATTTATGCATTTAAGGATCACCAACACTCTATTGTTTCTAAACACTATGGACACCATGGATTTTCAAAACCAAAATTTTGTATTAAAGCTTAGATTGTTCTTTTAACGCAGTAAAAATTTGAGAGAGGAGTTTTTTGGTGTTGAATCGAAACACGTTTCGGGCAAGTCGTGCAAAAAATCACAAACATAAATATAATTTCCTTGAAAAATTATTCTATGAGAATATCATGCTTAAATTTAGTAAAAAAAATTACCTCGAGCTAGAATAACTCTACTTAAAACAGAGAAATAGTTTTGTTAAAAATTATTTTATGAGAATATCATGGTTGAATTTAATAAAAATAATTACGCAATTTAAAAGTTAGTTAAAAAAATCAAAAAATATTTTAGAAATATTTTAATTGTGTCAATTAAAATTTGTATTAAATTTTTTAAAGTTAATTCGTTACTATTACTGGTGCAACATTGAGCATTTTTTAATCAATACAATAAAAAACTTTCCCAATCTTTTAAAAAATGTTTTCTGTTTAACTAGCAGAGTACTCTTGCAGGCGACACCTTAAAATATGTCCTTATCCCTATGCAGAAATTACAAAATATTTTTTTTTAAAACATAAAAAAATATAAATTAAATATCATCATGATCATGAATGCGTATTTATTTAATGCCAAACTAAATCGAACATTTACATGTAAACCAGTCTGGTATTAAAGTATTACGGTAAAAATGTACTGTTGATAGATGCATTTTATAGAATTTATATTAATATTTCATAAAAATATATTCAATATAAATTGAGCAGATATTAAATGGAATGCAATTGTAAACTGGTTGGGTTTTATTGGCATTTGCTGTGATTCTAAAAGCAATGATGATTACAAATTAATTAATTATCAATATTATGATTTGGAATTTTTAATAATTAAAAACTTAAGCATTCAACTTTCGCAAACACACCTTATGTGTTTGAAAGTGCTCATTCCTTTAAATTTCTGCAATATATTTATTTTATTGCTGAATTTATTGTTTGAAGGGTTTTTATATTTATAATCCTTTTTTTACGTATTTACCATATGTCAAACAAATTTATAGATTTTATATTCCAAGCACACTTGTACCATTTACTTGGAAAGTAATTTTTGTGTTTTAAATATAAAACATAATCAGCCTTACCATAGAAAAATAAAATATATTTAAAATCAGCTTTTAATTTTATATCCATACAAAATGTTTTTTTTTTAATCGTCTTTCTAAAAATGTGTTGAAAATTTGAAATTTAAAATAAAACTTTTGTTTAAAATAGACTTTATGTTTTCTTGTGGTAAGGGCCAATGTTTTTTAACTTTTTTAAAGGATTTTAAGTATGCCGTTAGAGTAGGCTAAAATACATGTTTTATCTTGATAAAGTTTTTAAGCTGGTCTCTAATTCAAATTTCCCATATTGTTTTTTATAAATCGATTTAAAAAAAACAATTTATGTGAAAACAGTAAAATCGATTTTTAATACATTTTATTTTTCTCCTGCCCAAAACATTAAGTCATGATAACATTTTTCTGAAGATTTGGGTGTACTTGCCAAAGAAAAGTTTTTTTTAAATAATAATGTTATATTCATTTAACATTCCTTGCGGAACTAATTGAAATATCGGTCTAGGACTCCATTAAGTTATATATATGGGGCATACCATGTCAAATCGGACACTTTAGATTTTTTTTTTTAATTTTTCCAATTTGTTTACAGTTTTTAGTATCCTTCGAAAGCTCCTTTGTGGTAAATTTTCAGATTTTTTTGATGACCCGTTCAAAAGATATCGAATTTTTAAAAATTGGTTTTTTGTTCCTTTACTCAAACTTCTTTTACTCATAACTTCTTCAATAATGGTCCAAATTTCAAATTTTTTTTTTCAAAACTTTTGTTTTTTTACGTACAAAAGTTATTAAAAGCGTCCTAGTATGCGATTTTTAAGTTTTAAAATTTAAATCTCATTTCTGAAAATGTTTGTACCCTTCGATTTTTTTGAATTTTTTTTTGGGTAAAACTTCTATCGATTTTACAAATTTTTTGCCCAGGAGGATCGTGGGATAACGATTATTACTTTTTTTTAAAATTTTTTAAAAAAATTTGTTGTAATTTTCCAATCTTAAAATCATTTCTACTGCTTCAAAGGTGCGTCATTGAGGGGTCATTTATAACACCGAACCCCATTAATTTTTACGTCTTAACATTTCTTTGGAACAAACTAATACCCTATCTCCAATTTCTAAGGGGGCTCCCACACAAAAGGGCTCTAACTGCCCTAATAGTGCCCTTAGAGCAACCAAATGTATGACCGACCCACAATATTTTTTTAGTTCAAACATTTTCTCTGAACACACCTACCCTTTATCTCCAATTGTTAAGGTGGTCCCCATACATATTTTTTTATTTTTTGTAAATTTGTTTTATTTAATCAGCTTCTACCGGTCCAATGGTGCGTCCGAGATGGGTCATTAGTGAGACCGACCCTATTTATTTTTAACCTAAAACATTTTTTTTAAAACATACCTACGCCATATCTCCACGCCCTAAGCAGGCTTCCATTCAAAATTACATTTTTATAAAATTTGCTCCTACTGTTATTTCTATGGGAGCCTACTTAGGAAGTGGAGATAGGGCGAAGGTATGTTTTAAAAAAATGCTGTAGGGTAAAAATAAATGGGGTCGGTATCACTAATGACCCCTCTCGGACGCACCATTGGACCGGTAGAAGCTGATTAAATAAAACAAATTTACAAAAAATAAAAAAAATTTTATGGGGACCGCCTTAACAATTAGAGATACAGGGTAGGTGTTTTCAGAAAAAATGTTTGGACTAAAAAAATATTGTGGTCGGTCATACATTTTTTTGCTATAAGGGCACTATTAGGGCAGTTAGAGCGGTTGGAGCAAATTTTAAAAATATACTTTTGTATGAGAGTCCCCTTAGAAATTGGAGATAGGGTATTAGTTTGTTCCAAAGAAATTTTAAGACGTAAAAATTAATGGGGGTCAGTCTTATAAATGATCCCCCTACGACGCACCAGCAGTAGAAATGATTTTAAGATTGAGAAATTACAATAAAATTTTTTCCAAAAATTTTAAAAAATAGTAATAATCGTTATCCCACGATCCTCCTGGGCAAAAAATTTGTAGAATCAATAGAAGTTTTACACAAAAAAATTTCAAAAAAATCAAAGAATAAAAACATTTTCAAAAATGGGATTTAAATTTTAAAACTTTAAAATCGCATACTAGAGCGCATTTAAGAATTTTTTGGAATTTTTTTCTAAAAAGTACGTAAAATAACAAAAATTTTGAAAAAAAAAAGTTTGAAATTAGGACCATTATTGAAGAAGTTATGAGTAAAAGAAGTTTGAGTAAAGGAACAAACTACCAATTTTTAAAAATTCGATATCTTTTGAACGGGTCATCAAAAAAAAATCTGAAAATTTACCACGAAGGAGTTTTTGAAGGGTTCTAAAAACGGTAAACAAATTGGAAAAATCTAAAAACAAATTTTTCAAAGTGTCCGATTTGACATGGAATGCCCCATATATATTATTGATTCATTCTCAAGACACTCAAAAAACTATGTAGGTAAATTCCTTTGAATATTTGCTTAAAATAAATTTAATTTTATTTAAAAACATTCCACTGATATTTCATTTAAAATTTCATTACAGACAATTTTGAATGTTAATTTAATCACTAACAAAAACATTAAAAACTAATGAATATTATCTTATTTAGTATTGAAAAACATCAAAACTATAGACGAAATTTTTTACTGCCGAAATTGAATGTAACGGAAAATTATTTTTTAAAAACAGTAATTTATTTTTTTTTTTAACTACAGAAATAGTAGAAAAATTTATGAAAAAAAAATAAATTGTGAAAAAAACAGTTATGGAAAAAACAATGAATAATAAAAAACTATGAAAAAAAATTTGATGAAAAAAAAATTTTTTTGTTGAAAAAAAATTTTTAACTCTTAGTTTTTCCCCTTATTCTAATATTTAAGTTTCAGGACAATCAGTGGGTGCCCTGTGAAAAACCTTCCTTGTTAGTATAAAGTGTAAAATTTTATATTTCACTCTTTTCTAATGTTCAGAAATACATGAATGTGAGTTACGAGCATTTAGCAATCGATATAAAATGATGAATATCATGTTGCAAAAAAAAATAAATAAAATCAACTCAATTTTTTAACACAGAATTATTTCATTAGCAGCATTTATTAAGTTTAAGATTATATTTAAAAATTTATTTCAAAAAAAAGGTTTCTCTCAATATTTACTTTTAAGAATTTATAAAAAAAATAATCGTTTGCCATAAGGTTTTAAAATGCAATTTTAATTTTTTTACGCTTGAACCACAAAGCGTATGCGTAATATTAAATATTAAATATAACTCATTCGCTTATGAACGCTCCAAATGTTCAAACACTTTAGAATTTTTATTTTGCATTTTTTATACGGTTTTTGGATTAAAAACGCATAATTTAAATAAAAAAATCTTCTTAAGCCGTTAAGAATAAAAACAAACAGCTGTACTTGCCACACTTCAGAGAAATTGTTTAGGTATAGGAAAAATAAAATGTTAAATGAAAACTAATACAAAATAACTAAGTAAAATAAGGTTAATTACATATTAAACAACTGGAGCATATGAATACAAAATGCATAAAAGTATAAAAGGGTAGACAAAAAAGAAAAATAAAATTAAAACAAACTTAAACAAAATTTAAATGAACTCAAAGTTAAAGATTTTCAAATTTAAAATGAGCAAATAGGGAAAAAAAAGAATTGAAAATGTATTTTTCTATTAAAACAAATACACTCAGAAAAACTTTGCTAAAATTCTAGAAAAAGTCTCGTAATCCCATTTTACCTATATTTGACAATTTTCCTTGTTTTTTAACAAAAAATTAATAGTAAAAAGTTTGTAAAATTACAAGGAATTCTTGTCAAATAGAAGGTAGCAAAAAAAAAGTTACAAACTTTTCTTGTCATTTTACAAGGTTTTTTTTTGAGTGTACAATGTACACTGTACACAACATTAGTTTACGAGATTTTGATCCACAACATTTTGCATTTATTTTTCATATGAAATTTCGCGCTGACAAGGGAGGTCTTTAAGAGCTCATCCACCGATTGTCCTGAAACTTGCACCTGTTTTTTAGCTGCCCAATCTCAAATTTAAAAAAAAAATATAGTCTTTCGGAAAAATCCGAATAAAAGTTAAACTAGCAGGAACTTCGACAAAAGAAAAAATACGGGTCGTCTTAATTTAATAGTGATTATTATATATTGGTTAAAATTATGATACAAAACTTCAAATCTGGACGTGGGTCTTCAGATTTTTTTTATATTTAGAACACAGATGCTCTATGGAGCCATTTAGAAATTCCCATTTACAGTTTAATTAAATTAAAAAAACTCGCAATTTTATTTGCGATTTTCATTTTTTAAGAATCACGAAAAAATTGAAAAAGTGGTGTAGTTTGAAGAGCTTATAACTTCTTAAGTAAATATCTCATTTTTATAATCGAAATTGAAATTAAAATTGAAAGTCGTCTACTTTAAACATAAAGGTTCCAAAAAAATTGTGTCATTAATAAAATGCATTCTAAATGCAAATGCATTTTTGGGGTGCATTTTCGTCAACAATTACCCTTTTTGATTTTTTTAGTTACCATATTAATAAAGTACACCATTTTTACAAACAAAGTCAGTCGTCATTTTCATGGGACACAAAGGTCTTCTATTCTTAATGTATTTTTTTTTTTTAATTTTGCTCATTTTTTTCATACAAAATGTTTTTCAAAATATTGTTTTCTAAATTGTTTTTCAATGAATTTTTAAGTAACCATAACTCCTTAAGTAAATATCGGATTTCTATAATAAAAATTGAAATAGAAAGTAGAGAACTCTAGCTTTCCATTTCAATTTTTATTATAGAAATCCGATATTTACTTAAGGAGTTATGGCTCTTCAAAAATACATTGAAAAACAATTTAGAAAACATTTACTTACAAAATTTTGAAAAACAAAAAAAAATCTATTTGTTTTTTTTTTTTCATTTTTGTATTGAAAAAAATGAGCAAAATTTTTTAAAAAATATATTAAAAATAGAAAACCTTTGTGTCCCATGAAAATGATGACTGACTTTGTTTGTAAAAATGTTGTACTTTAATAATATGTTAACTAAAAAAAAACAAAAGGGGTAAAATTTGACGAAAATGCACCCCAAAAATGCATTTGCATTTAGAATGCATTTTTTTAATGACACAATTTTTTTTTGAACTTTTATGTTTAAAGTAGACGACTTAAGCTTTTAATTTCAATTAAGATTATAAAAATCGGATATTTACTTAAGAAGTTATAGCTCATCGAACTACACCACTTTTTATATTTTTTGTGATTTTTAAAAAACGAAAATCGCGAATAAAATCGTTTTTGGAATTTAATTAAACTATAAATGGGAATGTCTTAATGGGTCCATCCCAGCAAAAACTTCCATTACCAAGTAATTAACTTTGGGGTTTATAACGAAAATGAGTAACTAGTTACGTCCCAATTTCATTCTTAATTACTTTAACAAGGCGATGTCATTGGAGGCAAGGCCTTCTTTGGTCGCTTACGAAAATGCTAAAAAATAATAGCCCATTCCTAGCTCGCTTACAAAAAGTTGAAAAGGTGACTGCATTGTTTGTTTAGTTGCTCTTATTAAATGAGAGAAAATAAATTAAGAGTAAAATTGTTTTTTATATATTTTTATGAAACTTAACTGGTTTTTAAAATTCAGATTGCAAATCATTTACGATGTAAGTTAAAAGTAAGGCCTTTTTTTGGGGTATAAAGTAACGCAGCGAGTAATTAGTACTCATTACCAGGTAATCCAATTAGGAATGAGTACTCATTACCAAGTTTTTGCTGGGATAGAGTATCTTTATACACAATATGAAAAAAAATTGAAGACACCAGGTCAAAAAATACCCTTTTTCTCGAGCTGTTTGATGGAAAAGGTGATATATGTTCGTTTTTTTTTCTTGGAATGGCCCAAATTTGCTCATAAGCATCTAAAAATAAGAAATTCCAAATTTGTTGACAATCGAAAAAGGGAAACATCAAATTGTAAATTTACAAAATGAAACTTACATGGAAATCTCGAGAATTTACTAGATTTTTTTTTTGGAAAAAACCTTGCTAATTTGTAAAATTACGAAAAAAGTTGTAAATATTGATAATTTTTTTTTTTAGACAAGGAAAACTGTCAAATATTGGTAAAATGGGATTACGGGACTTTTTCTAGTAATTTGCCCAGTTTTTTTTTAGTGTATTTACAACATTTTTCAATCTGATTATAGCCTTAGAAGCTTTTGATGGATGTCTCCACAATTTTGCTTCAATTTTACCAAAATTTGACAAAAAAAAAAAAAATACATTGTAAATTTCGCAAAGAAAATAAAATTTTAAAATTCGTGTTTCTTTTGTGCAGTTCACGTCTGATCTAATATGAAGAAATTTAGGTGGTTTTTAAAAAACAATCCATTAAAAATTGTACAATTTATATGCATTTGAGTAAAAATGCAGAATTTTATGTTTTATATAATTTTAGTTTATTGGATGTACAAATTTTGAAAATGTGTTTTACATTTATTTTCCATGTAAAATCGAGCGCTGAATCCAAAAATAAAGTCAAAAAGTTCAAAACTACAAAATTTTTTAAGGTGTTGGCAAATTCCATATTTAAAAAAAGTGGTTTGACATAATTAAAAATATCTCAGAGCAAAATTGGAGGATTTCAATTTGTTTACTTTAAAATCAAAGCTTATTTAATACTTTATCAATTCTATATTCAATATTTTTAATCTGATTATCGCCTAAGAATCTTTTCATCGATCTATCGGCAACTTTACCCCAATTAAAAAGAAATTTAGAAAAAAAAGTAAATTCCATTGTAAATTTTACTCACAAGGGAAGTCTCCCTGGTGTCACCCTCCGATCTTCATGAAATTTGGATATTTTGTTAAGAATGAAAACTAATTCGACACGTATTTTTTTAGCGGCCCAAACTCATTTTTAGGGGGGTCGTTTTGTTTGGGGGGAAATTGACCTTTTTCAGTTTTTAACAATTAACGCCTATTTAAACAAAATTAATATAGGCATGTGTAGTATCAGATTAAAGGTATTAAAAATACCTATCTTGTGGTGCTAACAATGGGCCAAAGAAGGTAATATTTTTCGACTTATTAACAAAAATGTCAAAAAATTTTGGTATTTTACTCAATATGACGAAAAGTTGTGCATGTTTGGACAAGTTCCTAGCACACGTAGATAGGGTTTTCAAAAACCTTTCATTTGGTATGTAACACGACTAGGTTTCTTTGCATAATATAGGAGATAAACGAAAAATTGCCTTGTCTTCTCCCCTCCTTTTTACCCCCTAAATATGAATGTGAATTTGGGCCGCTAAAAGAAAATACGTGTCCCTTTATTTTTTCTGATCTACAAGATAAAACCAATTCCATAAAGATCCGCGGGTGACACTAGGGAGACTTCCCTTGTCAGTTAAAATTTTTTTAAATTTTATTTCTGAATGTTAAGTTTAAGTCCGATTTATTACTAAGAAAATAAGAGGTTTTTAAAATCCGTCAAAAATTTTAGATGTTACATATATTTGAACAAAAATGCACAAATTCAGTTTTATACAAAAACAGTTGTATTTATTTATTTTTGGGTGTGCTAAACGTTAAAATACACAAATATAACTGTATTTGTATAAAAACTGAATTCTGCATTTTCACTCAAATACACGCAACTATTTTTTTTAATGGCCTCTTATTTTCTTCGTAACAAATCAGACTTTATCTGTAAAGAGAGGAATGAATTTTTTTTTTTTCTAAAATTTTTAATTGAATTTACTTTTTTCAGAATTTTGTTAAAATTAAAGAAAAATTGTCGATATATCGATTTATAGCTTCTAAGACGATGATAAGAATGAAAATTAATTAATGCAAAGTTGATAGAACATTAAATTACCTTTAATTTAAGATCAAAAACTACAAAATCCATTAATTTGTGTTGGAGATATTTTAAGTTAATTTGTGTTGGAGATATTTTAAGTAAAACCACTTTTATTTTTGAAAGATTAAAATTTTAATAGTTGGCAATATCTCGAAAACTGTTTTTAAAACTATGGAGTGAATTTTCTGATTCATCGTAAGATTTTACATGGAAAATAAATGCAAAATGTCGTGGATCGCAAGTTTTTTTTTTAATTTGTAAGCTAGTGCTATAGCATAATATTATAGCGCCGATTAATGCGCAAAAATGATGCAGTGAAGTCATGTGTCCTTGTCCAAAACTCATGCTTTTTCATCCAAAAAGTGTTTAAAATATTAAAAATTTAAGCAAGTGTTAAATTTTGATGATGTTTATTCTGGCTCGAGGTCATTTTTTTCTTTACTAATTAAAACCATAATATTCTCATAGCATAATTTTCAAGAAAATTATTTTTCTGTTTTAAATTTATTTATGTTGGTCATTTTTGCAAGACTTAATCGACACGTGTTTCGGAATTTGTCAGATTCCATTGTCAAGATTATTTAGCAAAATAGAAACGATTTACTACAAAGTAGCAAACGAGTCTAATGACAAATCGTTTGCGCACAAACTAAAATATTAATACATAGAGAATGAAAGTGTGCAATTTTTTCAAAAAATTATTTTAAGTTTTATATAAAAAATCTTAACAAAAAATTCAAATTTTTTCCACTTTCTATTATTGCATCCTCAAGAGCGCTCACAAGATGCTGTGCTGTCAAAATCTCGTTCTATTTTTGCTAGAAAATAAATCAATAAATTTGTCACAACTTTTCCTCAAGTGCTTTTAACATATATTTTTTTGTTTTGTAACAAGTTTGCCATACCTTTTGGAAAACTATTTTTATACGAAATTAAAAAGTTTTTTGTAAGCATTTTTGTCTTCCCGAGTAAAAAATTTTAGTACGTATATAGCAATATGATTACTTCTAGCAATATGATTACTTCTAGCTAGGTGATAACTTTATCATATGAGTGCAGGTTCGATTCCCATCAAATGGTTTTTTCGCTATAATGAGATGATATCTTCAGCCACCAATTTTTGGTGTTTTAATGTAAGAAAATATTATTTTTTTTGCTTTAAACGCCAAAGTAAAGTTTTCAATGGGGTTACCTAAATTTTTCATTTTATTAAATGTGCAAACATAGCTATTTTATGCATTTTTATTTAAACTTTTATGTTATCGAATCTTTTTTTGTGATATAGTTTTAGTTGGTATTATTCAAAATAGTTAGGTAAAGGATATTTTATATTTGTTTTGATACATTTAAAAAAATTGTTATTGGCAAACAACTAAAGCAATAGATTGCACATAAGATACATTGTAAAAACTAATTGTTGTGTTAAAAAAATTGTTTTAGCAACAATTTTTGTCACCAATTTTTTTTTTACCTACAAAATTCAAAAAGAGGTTATTGTAAACCTCTTTTTAAATTGTGTAGGTAATCAATATATTCAGCAAGGCTGAATTAAACTTTTAAATTGTGCTTTCGTTAAAATCATGTTACACAGTAGTAACCTTCAATCTTTCTATTCCAGTATTTCCTATGCTACATGAACTTCCGTAGCATTATGTTTTAGTTGGTGTTGTTGTTGTATCTGAAATAGTTTTTTTTTTAGTTTTTATTCATGCTTTTATATAATACCTAGTATATAATGTCATTTATATGTTGATGATGGTACTACCAGCCTCTTTTTTTATGAAAAAAATATACATGTATGTCGGTATTTGTATCTCCAGCGTTTACTTGTGACATTCCACATTTGTATGTGTGTTAGTTAGTTCACCTTTTTGGCAACATTAGTTATTTGTT
The DNA here is from genome assembly GCA_963921195.1 of Pegoplata infirma. Lineage (NCBI taxonomy): Eukaryota > Metazoa > Arthropoda > Insecta > Diptera > Anthomyiidae > Pegoplata > Pegoplata infirma. Next base: position 224,557,864 of record OY992536.1, on the reverse strand, counting down.
TATTGGCATTGTGCCAAAATAGTTTACTATGTATTTTTTATACCCTACACCACTCTGTGGTACAGGGTATTATGAGTTTGTGCTGATGTTTGTAACTACCCGAAATATTGGTCTTAGGCCTACCTTCAAGCATACCGATCGACTCAGAATTACTTTTTGCGTCGATTTAGCGATGTCCATCTGTTCGTCCGTCCATCCGTCTGTCCATCTATCGGTTTAAGCACGACACAGGTCGAAATTTTCAAGAAATTGACTTGAAATTTGATACATTAACATCTTTTGGCCCCAGGACGAAGACAAACGCTCACTTTGAGTTTGTCTTAAATGACTCCAATAACCGTGTTATAATTGATATCGTTCTGAAATCTTTTTTTGTATGCAGAAATCACTATACCAAATTTTGAAGGAATCAGATTGGTCTTCTTGTAGTCCCCATACAAACCACCCTCCCGATATTTACATAATTCATGAAAATGCAAAATATTCGATTAAAATTTTATTTGTAGGTGTTAAACATCGACTTTGGTAACCTAATAAAATCTGAATATAATTGGACCATTTGTGGACTTAGTCTCCCATATGAAAATTTCGTGCGATATTCAGTTAAATCGGTCTATTGGCAACAAACATAAACCCATTCCACTAAAATTTGGTCTGAATATGTTTTCTACACAAATTAAAGATCTAACAAAAGAATGAACCAATTGGTTCCAATCATGGACCCATTTTCCGAAAAACACTGGTGTAGGATATCATATGGTCGGTCTTGACCGACTATAACTTTCTTACTTGTTTTTTTTTTTTTTCAAATTGAAAAATATAATGTTCTACAAAGTGAATAGAGAATTCAGAATTACCTGGCGCGGATATTGGGGGGAGGGGGTAATAGGATATAAACCACCATCATGACTCCCCTCCACCAAAACGATAAAAAAATAAATTAAAAAAAATACAAGAAGGGGGGTGGGGGAAACTAAAAGAAAAGGAAGAGAAAGGAAAAAAGATAAAGGGAAAGGAAAAGAAATTGTACAGTAAGGTGGGTTGAAATTATAATTTTTTTATACCCTCCAACTACAGTATAGGGGTATATGAGGCATTCCACACCAAATGTCCCACTACAGAAAAACATATGTCCCGTAAATTTCTGAATAGGTTGTTTGGATAGCCCTATATGGAACTAAGAAAATTTCGTTTTTGGTTTTCCTAATTTTCAAAAACTGGGCTTAGAAGGCATGGTCAAATATTGGAAAAATTGTAAAATTTGTGGCGAGTTGCCTTGATTAAATATTTATCACATTAAAACGGAATGCACCACAATCTTAAAAATTTACATTCTTATATAGTTTTGTATGGGCTATCGAATAAAATTTTTTTCTTTAGAAAATTTTCAGAACCCGTTCTGGAATTTTCCATTTGTTAAAAAAGTCAATTTATCAAAAATCCGGCCACTTTTTTTTTATTTTTTTTTAATTTTTTTTAAAAGTTTAGATGTTTGTCCATCCACACAAAAAAAAAAAAATCAGAAATGTATTTTTCGTTTTTTTCGAGAAAATCGCATTTGAATTTTAAATTTCATAACAATTTTGTAATTTGCTTGTATTTTCTTGTTTTAACGTGTCGAATGAGTAATATTCATGCAATTGAATAGTTCATGCGAATAAGGACGAATAGACCATTTGTAAAATTTTACAAATGGTGATAAAAACGTAAGAAAGGGTTAAATATTAATATTTTTGCGAACTTTTTTGCATTAGCAGATTAATGCATTATGCAAAAATGTTGAAAAAAATATTAGTTTTTAATCGTTTCTTGCGTTTTTATCGTCATTTGTAAAATTACACAAATGGTCTATTCGTCCTTATTCGCATGAACTGTTCAATTAATATTACTCATTCGCAACTTTAAAACAAGAAAATACAAGCAAATTACAAAATTGTTATGAAATTTAAAATTCAAATGCAATTTTCTCGAAAAAAACGAATAATACATTTCTGATTTTTTTGTGTGGATGGACAAACATCTAGACATAAAAAAAAAATTAAAAAAAAAGAAAAAAAAGTGGCCGGATTTTTGATTAATTGACTTTTTTAAAAAATGGAAAATTTCAGAACGGGTTCTGAAACCGAAAACGCAATTTTCTAAGTTCCATATAGGGCTATCCATACAAGCTATTCAGAAGTTTATGGTACACGTGTTTTTTTTCGCTGGACATTTGGTGTGGAATGCCTCATATTCACTTTGTCATTCCGTGTATAACGCATCAAAATATCGTTCTAGGACTCCATGAAGTATATATATTTATGACCAGTGATCGATTCTAGGACATTCTAGTTATGTCCGTCCGTCTGTACGTCTGTCCGTCCGTCTGTAGTTAACACGATACTGTCCAAAATAAAAGAGCTGGCCTCGCGAAATTTGGCACGAATATGTCCTTTGTTCCTAGTCAGGATAAGTTCGTAAAAACACAAAATGTTTACATGATTTTATGTGTGTTTGTTTACCAATTGCAACATTTTCTTACCACAAGAAGTTCAAAGTCCTGCATTTGGACCCAGGGGACTAAAAACTGTAATTTTTATTTGGTCCGCCCCCCCCCCCCCCTTTATGGGTGAGGATTAAAAAAAAAAATTATAAATTGATAAACTTGTATTTCGTTAGTGTAAAATGCTTAAGAATGTATTTTTAAACATATATTTCGAGGGGAAATTTGTCACCCAAATGCCCCCCCCCCAAAAAAAAAATACAAAAAACGCCACCGGAATTTTTGTTAATTTTTCCATTTTTTTGCATGTTGGAGGGTATAAAAGATTCGGCACAACCGAATTATCACTCTTACTTGCTTATTTTAAAATGTCACCAAGCCTGACCGTTAGTACATGTTTCAAAATGTTTATCATGAAAATTTCCAACCGCTAAAAAATAATTCAGCTAGCGCACGCGTATTGACTTTTTTAAAATTTCGAATTCATAATATTTTGCAACCTTGAAAAACTAAATTATTTTGATGAGCTTTGTCCACTAAAAATTATCGTTTATACTCTTAGGAATAAGTATATCCAAAATGATAAATTAGAAGAAAAATTATAAAAACCACAAATAATTCCATTACAACTGGACCAAAAAATTAAAAAAAAATGATTTTTTCATTTCATAATCAATCAAAATTACAAAAAAAATCTAAAAATCTGAAAAAAGGGTTTTCTTCAAGATATTACCTTTAAAATGATGTAAAATTTATAAAAATATCTTCATTATTTTCTGCACTCAAAATAATAACTCTGTTAAATTAGCAGAGTTTTTCTGTACACAATACTTTTCCAGCTAGCAACATTTCTTGGTAATTAAACTCTGTAAAATGATTTTGACAAAAAAAAAAAACTGTTAATATTTTGACCAAAATTCATGTCCGAATTGTTTAACCAAATCAGGCTCAAAAATTAGCAAATTTTGCGTAATTTATTGGAAAAATATTTATGAATTTCCGAAACGCGATTTTGGTACACAGATATTGATTTTTAAAGAAAATTAGTTTTATACCCTCCACTCTAGAGATAGAAGGTAGATATAAGTTTGTCATTTCGTTTGAACCTCATCGAAATATCAATAAAGTAAATAAATTCATGAATCCCGATCCAGTTTATGACATTCTAGCGATGTCCGTCTGTCCGCCTGTCCGTCTGTCTGGGGAAATGGTGATCACGGCCAAAATATTACAAGGAGATGACTGAAACTTATCATAATTATTGCAAGTTTTCCCGAAAAGTTTGGTATTGCATTTGAGCGATATGGGTTCATTGGTTCAAAAGTTATGAACGCAAATGTAAGGACACCTCAAAAATTTTAGTACATTTAACATAACCTAAAAATACAAAATGCTTTAATTCGGCTGCTGGTCGACATATGTGAGCATAATTGAAAAAATAATGGTATTTAAACATGCACAAACATATTTTTTTGACAAAAAAATAAAAAATCGCGGATTTTTTTTTACCAAATTTTTTTTTCGTGGAAATTTAAAAAAAAAAAATCAAAAGTAATTTCCTTTTAAAAAAAGTTTTTTGCATTAATCTTTAAGACATTGTGGAGGCTATTGCGACCCAGCAAAAAAAGTGCGGAGTACTTCTCAGTGGAGTGCTTTAAAACTATAACAAATGTAATGAAATACAACAAAAATAACAAAAAACACATGAAAAAAACACACAAACAGTTTTTTCTACTCCATAAAAAGTTGTTATTCAGCACTTAACTCATTACCTTCCGCGACACTCCCATACAAAAGTAAGTAGATATTCAGTAGATAAGAAGTACTCCGAGCTTTCAAACTACTTCCCTCTACTTCCCTGGAGTAGTTCCTATCTACTGAATATCTACTTACATTTGTATGGAGGTGTCGCGATAGGTAATGAGTTAAGAGCTGAATATCTATGTATTCTGGAGTAGAAAAAACTGTTTGTGTGTTTTGTCTTGTGTTTTTTGTTATTTTTGTTGTATTTCATTACATTTGTTTTAGTTTTAAAGCACTCCACTGAGAAGTGGTAATGACTTTTTTTGCAGGGTACATTCGGCAAGGCCGAATTTAACTTTTTACTTGTTTTTTATCCAAATTGGTCTCAAAAGTTGGAAAATGTTTAGTTGGTTATGTAAAAAATATTAAAACAAATTTAAAACATGGTCCAATTACACTGTAGAACAAATTCAGGTTAGCAAAAGTTAGGTCGATTCTGAGAGTGAGGGGGGAAAATAGAGGCTAAATTAGAAGACCCGTATCGCGGCGTTTGTATATGTTAGTTCGAATTTTTGTTTAATCGACCTTCCAACTTTGCTGTCAAATGCCGATTTTCAGCATATTGTTTATATGGTTTTTTGGCCTTAACTCGTCGACTAATTGATATTTTTTCAATCTGTTAAAGCCAAATTATTACTAGACGCCTGTCCAATAATTGCAATTTTTTAAAAAATTGATTTTATAATTTTTGTGGTGCTTATGAAGCAAAATGTTGAAAAAATTATTTTTTTTCATGCTTTTTTCCAACATTTTGCTTCATAAGCACCACAAAAATTTTCTAAATCAATTTTATATTTTAAATGTTTATTGTTGGACAGGTCTCTAGTAATAATTTTGCTTTTACAGATTGAAAAAATATCAATTAGTCGATGAGTTATAGCCAAAAAACCATATAAACAATATGTTGAAAATCGGCATTTGACTGCAAAGTTCGAAGGTCGATTAAAAAAAAAAATTCGAACTAACATAAACAACGCCGCGATACGTGTCTTCTAATTTAGCCTCTATTTTCACCCCTCACTCTCAGAATCGACCTAACTTTTGCTAACCTGAATTTGTTCCACAGTGTAATGCTGATCAGCCTTTGTGAACCAAAATCACTGATTAGCGTTTTTAGACCAAAAACGTGTTTTTATATTTGTGTTATATTTTTTAGATAACATACTTAACATTTTCCAACTTTTGATACGATTTTGTATAAAAAATAACTTTAATGTCTAAAAATCATATTTTTTAAATATTTTTCCAATGAAGTGCGCAAAATTTTCAAATTTTTGAGCAGAAGGTGACCTGGGAATAATTTTTTTTCACAACTGATCATAAAAAAACCTTGATGCGAATAAAACGCCACCTAATACACATGATTACAGTTCTTCTCCAGGTCTCAAATATGGTATCAAAATTTTCCATTACATCGAAATATTGCGTTTTAGGGCATATTTGACAAATCGTATTTTTTTAAGTTGTTGCTTTAACCGTTTGGCACCAATTTCCTTATAAATTGAAAATCAGGTGTTTCAGTTTCTATGTGACACATTGTGCAGTAGTAAATGTCCCAAGAAAAAAAAAAACGCTTTTTGACAATAACTCTAAAATTTGAGGGTGTCAAGTTTATTTGGCATTTTTGTGATCTACTCGAAAAAACCAACAAACTATACTATGTCACATCAAAAGTATTTTTTCACTGTAGCACAATGTTATGTACATACATAATTAAAGGAAAATTGAAAAGATAACAAAGAAAAACGTTCTACAACATCTGAGTTTGTCTTAATTTATTTTCATATCATCACAAAATACAAAAAAAAGCGCATATATTTTTCTTAAAATTAAATTTCATCACAAATAATGCTTTAATTCGAATGCTTGAAATTGCAATGATTAAATGTTGTTGCATAAAATCTTCAACAAAAGATTCTTGAAAATTTTTTTATTTTACAACGATAAAGATGAAGAAAAAAACTCAATTTTATATATTTTTTTGTTTTCAAATATTTTTACTTTTAATGAAATTGACAAGTAGTTACAGTAAATCTTTAGAAAATCTAAAGTAAATACGAGAATTCCTATATTTCTTTTTTTTACAAATTTTTACAATGAGATTGAGTTTCATGAAAAGAAAATTGGTTACAATGTTTTTGTTGACTAAAGAATGTTTCTATACCTTATCCTCCATTTGCGCGGTTGATGGATGACAGAGAAGAAAATCACTCTTGAGAATCATAAAATGTTTTCTTTGTTTCAATTATCAGCCAGTTAATATAATAGCAATAATAATTTTGATTCCATGATCAAGGCCGCTGTTCCAAAAAAAAGTAATTCACATAAAAAATGTGAAAATGAAAATTTTCACATTTTTTTTGGTTGTGATTCGGAAATTTTCATGTGAATTTAAAAGTTGTGAAAGACAGAACAGAGGCCCAAGTGGTTTTATGATTTAAGAATTTTAATAAATTCAACCAAATCGAGAACGGGTAATAATGTCCGTCGTTTCGTGGTATTGAAATTGACCAAGGGTTTTGGTAGGAATCGAACCAATGAACTCCAGCTTCAAAGGCTAGCCCGCTACCAAATATCCTACAGGGAGCTCTTAAAAGAGCCAGTTTTATCAACTTTATTAATGTGTGATATCCAGTTGTGACGACCTTTTTGTCGATTTTTGGTTGCAATAACAAAATTTTAGTTGGAAATAAATAAATTTATTTTCTGTGTGTGGAGGGTTTAAAATATTCTGAAAATCTGATCATAGCACTTCCACTTGACATTCTTTTATAAGGTTTTTAGAATTTGCCGATTTCTGTAACTGAAAGTCTACTTTCATATCCAAGTTTCAGCATTCAGACTTTTGGTATTTTTATGTTGCACAGTGTTGTTTATTTTTTTCTCTATTTTTTTACATTATTTTATCACGATTTTGTTTTTGTATGTCAAGCAGAGACTCATCTATCATGCTTTCAAATTTGAATTTCTTAAGAAAAATAGCAAAAAAAAAAATAGTTGAAATATTGTATTCAATTGTATACAAGAAGAAAAAAATATAAGAGAAAACTATAAAAACTTTGAAAAACAAGTTCTTAACTGTAACATGTAATAATATTAAATGAAAAAAATAAAATCAATATTAAACTAGAATATCTATTTAAAGCACTCTTTAAATATTTCTAAAAAAATATTTGCCTTAAAGTATGCTATTAAATTTTCCGTTAGCTGCTCTTTGTGGATATACTTTAATATTTATTTTGTTTTTATCAATATTATAAGTAACTATTGTTGTAACAATAATTTTTTTAATAGAATTATTACATGCGTACATATAATTATTAATTATAAGTACATCAGATAATAAATAAAGTAATTTAAAAGACATTAAGGTAAAATATAACGTGACAGCTACACTAGAGGGGAAACATACACCGTTTTTTACTAATATTGATGCGCTGAGAATTATTATCAAAAAAGAAAATTGTTTAAAAGGATTTCGAGATATTGCTTTTAGAAATTTGTTTAGTTAGAGTTGCAATTAACGAAATTTATTTAAACCAACAAAAGTTTAGTTGTCATAAACAAATTTCGGTAATCACAACCAACAAATTTAATTGTTGCAATCTAACCATTCAGGTGGATCCATTTTCGGCTAACACAACTAAAATTTTTTCTCTGCGAAGCCAGTTGACGTTATACAAATAAAATGTTTCTTTTTTACTACAGCAATCAAATAAATTCATAAAACATATTAAATCTATTTGCCTTTCAAATGAAATATATACATCAAATGATAAAAATCAACATGCCCAATTGTTATTAAAAATAACTCAAAAAATTTCTATATTATTGACCAATCAAAAAAAAAAAAGTTTTATACACAAATGTCAATATTCTCCCATTTAATATAGAAAAATGTCATAGATATATAAACAAAAAAAAAAAACTTTTTTCCTATCAAAATGACCTTAATCGAAATGGAAATCAGAAAAAAATAATACGAAAAACTTAAACTGTCATGTGACATTTGATCGTTATGTAACTTTAACTTTGTCAAAACTAAAAGTTAAATATTTGTGGTAAATAATAATAAAATGACTAAAGCTAAAATGTATACAACAATAAAGTAAATACGATGAGTGCCTTAAGATATGCCATCAAATAATGCATAAAACATACAAGTGAACACACCTTTTATGACGAATCAAGGTTAAAATATAGAATACGGCAATGCCGAGTTGAGTGTGTTTTTTTTTTTAGTGGGAAAACAACAAATGTAATCAGTATTAGAAACAACAACAACACATCATAAAAATTTTTACTACAGTCAGAGTTGCCAGTT